>OMKZ01042449.1:0-27429 GCA_900302535.1 Neoniphon sammara
AGAGAGAGCAATTTGAATTTAAAAGTTACCTTTATTTGCACATGTTGCACATGGACATATTATACAAACCAAGTCACCGGTCAAAAAACACACAATGAACAAATAAATTTGAATTAGTCATCTTCCTGTCCAAACACAACAGCTCCCCAATCCCCCAAAGCACACAGCCACCTGGGTGGTTGGTTAGCTTGTTAGATGCAAATCCTACTCTGAAGACAAACCCCCGTCAGAAAGAGACACTCATGAACCTGTCAGATGAAAAATACATTGTGTTGCATGTGCTGTGTAAACTGACATTGCAAAATGGTTCAAAGGTAGCTGCAGAACAGCTAGTGTCATATCTCAACATCAAAGATCTATCCTATGCAGTTTGAATATAGGCATAATTATTCTACTGAAACTGCATGTTGATACTTCTTGGAAGTAATCAAGACTAAATTAGATAATGGAGGAGGGGTGGGAGGAGTGTTTCTTAACCTGCATGAATTTGATACAATGAGTCATCCAATAGTTCTATTGAAGTTGTCCAAATTTAAACTTTCAGCCAGTACAGTGAATTGGGTGAGGCCTTATATATCTAGTATATCACAATGTGTTTGTATAAATAATGAATTGTTGTCAATAAAATCATGCACAATGGGAGTGCCACAAGGTTCAATTCTGGGGCTGCTCTTGTTCGGTTTGTACAGCAATGCTCTCCCACCCTTGAGGATGTGGACTTTCAGATGTATGCTGGTAACACGGTCATATACACTCATGGGAAAGATGCTGAACAAGTGGTCACTAAGCTCTGAATAATGCTTCATATAGCTGCTAAGTGGCTGAGTGACTCATGTCTTACCTTGAAAAAAACTAAAAGCAATGATATATTTTGCTAATAAAAACAAACTGTGTATCCAAAGTTTAGTGTAAATGAACAAATAATCAAAATGTTAATGACGTTAAATATTTAGGTATGATTTTGGATTCCAATTTAACTTTTGAGAGACATTAAAAAGGTGAGTAAAATATTTGAAATATAACATTTTAGGAATTTAGAACACTCGTTAACAACAGAAGCACCAAAAACATTTTTTGCATGCTATGATTTTTTCACATCTTCATTATTGTATATGTGCTGGTCCCAGATCAGTGAGACTGTGCAGAAACCAATTAAGAACCTTTTTAAACAGGCCTTAAAAGATTTGATAGGACATCATTAAATCACCATCAATGCAACATATTGTCCAAATACAGCCTCTTAAGTGTTTAAAATCTCATTATTTTCAGAAGTTCGATTGGTATTTCAGATGATTCACAATGCTGCTTCTCCACCACTGAAAGGCTTTTTTCAGCTCCACTCTGAACAAATGAGCAGAACCTCTAAATCTGTTCTAAACTCAAATTTAATCATCCCTCTGCAGCGGACTGCCTTTCAACAGTCTGCTTTTTCATGCAGCCATCAAACACTGAGATATGCTACCAGCTGAGCTTAAAACTTGCACAGACTTTCTTTCTTTTCCCCATG
Organism: Neoniphon sammara; assembly: GCA_900302535.1. Classification (NCBI taxonomy): domain Eukaryota; kingdom Metazoa; phylum Chordata; class Actinopteri; order Holocentriformes; family Holocentridae; genus Neoniphon; species Neoniphon sammara. Next base: position 1,508 of record OMKZ01042449.1, read on the forward strand.
GTGCAAAAAATGGATATTGAGCAACCAGTCATGTCAATATTAATTGACCATGATTCTGATTTTTAATTGTAATGAATTGTAATTTTATAGTAGAAGAAGAAGGAGAAGTAGAAGAAACTAAATTATGACTATGCAGTTATATATTTGCAGTGTTTTTTTTTAAACCAGCTGTTGCTTCTTACAGAGGATTATATTATCTATAATTGATGCAAATAGGCCTTAAGAAATGCCTTAAGTGTCTTATTCACACACACCACTTGGTAAGGTTTTCATTCTAATATTAATACATGTATGCATGTAATACACAGTGTGGATTGTTTGGGTCTTTTAACAACTAATAGCAGATTCTGACCAAATTAATGAGGCCCTCTTTGGGTTATTGTTGCATCTGGTAGTGCTTTAACTTTTTCCAGTTGTTTATAATACAATTTAAAGCTTGGTGAAGTGGTTCAGGGCCAAACTGAACTATCCCAGTGCCAAATTTGCTGCTAAACTTATAAAGTTTCTTAGGGGGCAGTATAATGCATGCTGGATAGGTTATTTTCATCCAAAGCAAGACCAAAGTGACTTCGTAAGCAGACCAACTTATGTCCACTAGATCAAACTCTTCAGGAAAAAGAACAGCATCAGCATTCAAGATACAAAGTCATTTGAACAAAGAATTGCTTATTCCAGTTAATAAATGTACAGTCAAAAGATGACTTGCAATCTACATCCAGTTGGAGAGTATTGCACCCCACTTTCTCATTAAATGAATACAGGAAGAAATTAATGCAAATTAATTCATATCATTGCAGAAAGGAGACCTATATTTGTTGAATTTCTTTCTTTCTTTCTTTCTTTCTTTTTCTTTAATGCTTTAGGCTGAAACTACTCCAAGAGAGATACATTTCCTAAATATGGACCTTTAAAATACATCTTCATTTCTGTCTTTCTGACTCACTCCATCCATCCATCCATTTATTTATTTATTTATTTATTTATTTATTTATTTATTTATTTATTTATGATTTTGTGGCGTTTAAATATTTAATTTGACTTACTGGAGAAGCCCACCAAGTTGAATTCCTTGTAAGTGTAAATTTACTGGGCCAGTAAAAATGTTCTGATTATGAAATAAGCGCTCAAATAGTTACATTTTATTTTACTTTATTGGAGATACAGGCCATTTTCAGTTCCAAGCTATCAGTGATTTCAGTATCTGTTCGATCAATCGATGGTCTTCAAGGTAGACTAGGAGAAACAATTGTGCAATAGCTCCCTCTGGTGGTAGGAGAAATGTGTTACAACAGATATAGTTACTCCTCCATTGCACCAGATGTCGCTGTCCTACATTCTGCGCATAAAATTTTCCAAGTATTTCCCTGACTCTTCTAGTTTGTGTCGTTTGTTCTGTGCCTGTCAACGCTGTGTTTACACCTACATGGAGCAGAGCTTAAAAGAAAGTGCGTGTACCGTTTTGGGGAGCAGCGTCACTTTCTGTAAGTGTTTTTATTTTTCACTGTGGAAGGGACAGTTTGTATGATATATCCGCTGCTGAACCTCCCCCCAGCCCCCGAAGAAGAGCGATTTTCGGACCGTTTTATTGAAAGGAGGTCGGGGGTAAATTTGTAGCAGTCGACGGTGATGGCAACGGCAACGGTGGTGGAGGCTGATCCGTCCGCAAGCGAAGGCGGCGCCGCTTTCTCGGAGGTCCAAAACACGGGCTGGAATGAGTCTCAGCTACGAAAGTATCCCTTCCCTACCAAGCCCATACCCAGACTGTCTCACACAGATCCCAGAGCTGAGATGCTAATAAACAACGAGGTAAACCCCTTGGCTAAAAGCTCACACACCTTGCTTAGGTATCTTCATTGGCTCAGACCTCGTATTGTAGACGACTGATAGACATGCGTTAGTTTAGGTGATCTCAAGCCTATTCACAGAAGGGTCCCATGAAGATCTGTATCATACTTCGGTTTGACAGCATTTCGGCCTAATCTAAAATGATGTTTGCTGCAGAATTACATAGCTTTATGATCTGTAGGTGGGGTGATATCAGCAGTGGGGAGAAGGATTTAAATGAAAAACTTAATTCTTATGCATTCTCTCACTATGGTAACGCCTAATGGGTGAATAATAGTGAAATTAAATTACTCATGGTTTTGATGGGCTCCTAAAATCCCTTCCCAGTTTGAGAATCACTGGCATTGGGAACGTTTTAGATTTGCAGCATATGGATCAAGTGTGCCTGCCACAAGGGTTAGAGACCCATATCATTTAACATGGCAGTACTCAGCTGGTTGCTGCTGCTGTAACCTCTAATTTCAACTGTCTTTTGCAACATTTACAGTTTGAAGACAGATCTTCTTACCAGCCACCCCAAAAACTTTTATTGTGAAATGTAATTTAGGGGACTAAATAATAAAGTGTCCATCTTCCATTAGGAAAGTATGTGACATGATTTGGTTAGGTATCAAGGTGGCCTTTCTTGTTTGGAAGTGACAGCACTGTTGAACTGCAAAGCTTATTTGATTGTAAACATTAAGTCAAACACTGCATGAGACCACAAATGTTATCTCCCATTCATTTGGTAGGTTGGTATTATAACTATTGGAATGTGTTCTGAGGGCAGTATTGCATCTAATCCTCTAACTCTAACCCTAACCTTAACCCCATACCATGCAATGCTTCCGTCAAAAGACATTCCAAAAAACATAATGCCAATCTCCATTCACTGGTAGTGTAGCTTTTAGGTAAATGTTAGGAATAATAAAACAAATTGAAATGAGAATACACAATACACGGCTTCTGTAAAGTATCAGCAGCTGTTCAAGTAGAGCAAGACAGTATTTTATTTATTTATTTTTTTTAAATGGTCAAAATGTAAAAGGCTTCACATTATCATCAGGACCTCCTCACTCCTTACTGATTTGTTCAGTGCATTTGAACAGTTGGCAACTTGTTTAACAAACAGGAGCTTTTACAGAATGAATAGTTATGCATGCCAGGAAGACAGGTATGAAAATGAAGAGAGGCTTCATAGGCCTGTGATGTCTGTTTTGACTTATAATTAGTATATCCAGACATGTCTGTACAGGGGATCTCAGTGCATTTTCTAGTTAGGAGAAAAAACATAGGCTACTTATTTGCCTCTTTCTGATTGCATTTTAGGGTCAGCGGGTTGGGATGCTAGCACAGTACAGAAAGTATGACCATAACTAAGAAACAGGCCGTAGGCATAGTTTGTGTTTTGATAAGGGAAAGCATTCTCTGTTTTCCCTGTTGAATGCTGCTTTAGTGCTATCAGCGGTTGCCCTAATTCCAGGGTGTAAAAGGAAGGGAAACAAACAGAAGCATATTTTCAGCGGGTCTCACACAGTAACAGGGCAGATCATGTAAAAATAGCACATCAACGATGATCAGAATGAATCAGTATAATTTAGCAGTCTTTCATTCTGTCCATCTAGTCTTTGTTGCTGTATAGAAATAGGGATGCATTATTTCCAGCACTTTCTAAAGCACACTGCTTTAATAGGCTCTTGTCACTTGCCCCACTATGTTTATTATAAATATGTTGTAGCACAGTAACCTAAGTTAGTTTTCTGCACTTTGAGAAGTTCTTGTCTAAGAATAGATCAGAGATCACCACAGAGAGACACAGATATAACAGTCTTGACAAACTAAGCCATGCACCACACTTGAATCTTGGAAGTGGAAAACATTGCCTTTTACAGGGCAGGTCCTTATGCCAAATGTAAACTAAATTGTACCCCTGCCATATGACATCAAACCCTGGCTTAGGATACATTTTTATTGTATCATTTGATTAACAAACTTTGCAGCAGCACTGATATGACTAAATGTGTGTTTGAAGTGTTTCTCATGCTGCATTGTTTCTAAACAGTGGAGACAGTGGTGCACATTAAATTATCCTTTATCTAGAGTGGAGGTTTAAGTCTGCTTTCAAGAAGTCACAAGGCTGTAAATAGGTGTGTGAACTAGAGTGAGAGGAAAAACTAGGTTAAATATCAAGATGAACTACCGGAATAGTCACACTCACAGGTAATGGAAAAATAGCAGAGTGGGATCTTAGAGTTTACATAATTAAAAATGTATCTTTTAGATGAATAGTTGTGCTAGAATGTTATTCAGGAAGATAGAAGTGGGGAGCTCATGATTGGTTGTTTTTGTAATTACCAGCCTAGGACTTATGCATATCCTTTGATTGTTGTAACTACAGTACACAGTGTTCACTGTTATACATTATGTTAGGACTTAAGTTAGGTGTGTTTGCCAGGCAGTCAAAAATGGCAGAGGTCATCTCAAAATAACAAGTGTATCATAAGGCTTTTATGATGATTAAACCTATGACTTCTTCAGTTTGTCCAGAATCAAACACATTTCACTTGCTTGAACTGTTGTATGGATGAACTTCTAGTTAACTTGGAATAAGGGCGCTATGGAGGTTTGCGCAAACTGGTCATTCGGTGGTTTAAAACCTTCACTGTAGTACACGAATGAATGAATAAATAACACCAATAACTTAGTCTTAAAAAATCCTATTTGAACTTATATCGAGTTTGTGATACTCAAAACTAAGTTTATAGTCCTTTATTGTGCTTTATATTATTTTACTGGTGATACAATGCTTTTTGGACATGTCGCGTCATGTTGCTGCGACATTTATTTGGCTTTCCTTTATAAGCAATCAGAGTTTTACTGTAGTTTCTTGCTACGTAAACGGCTCACATCAGGGAAGAGTTCTGTATTTTAAAGTGCCCTCAACAGTCCATCTTGGTCCATCTTAGACTTGTGGTATTCTAGAACTCTCCCGACTGCCAGTGACATGAGGCGCGCGTGCGGAAGCGTTCCAGTTCTGCATGTATAAGCTCGAGCCGGGGTTAAGGATGCTGTTGAAATGTCCAAATATGGCTTGTCCATAGTCGCCATCAGAATCCTTTACATTAGAGCTGCCTTGGTGCGCTGTTCTCTCGGCACACGTACCAGGATGTCAGCACGTTTCATCGAGCTGGATTCAAGACTTTTAAGATATTTCTGGCATAATGTTACAACACCGACACTGACACATAATCGAAACAACTGTAAACCTAACAGAACAGAATTCCGGCGTGTGACCGGGTCAACCCAGAAGCCGTAACGTAAATGCACGAACTAAGTTGCAATATTTTACTGCACTAAAGACCAATTGCCTTGGTCAATAGGACCAATAGGTTTAAGTAACACGATTTTACACTTTACAATCTGACTGCAGACACTCTGCGTTCGCCGGTGAAAGTGAAACCGTTACAGACTCCGTGTAGAGAAAGAAAACGGGAGCGCGCCTATCGGTCTACGTTCAGTTTGTCACGTAGCACTCGCTACCTAACCCTTAATATGTCCAAAGGGACCGTCAATACTGCAGCCTGGCAGTTATGGAGAAACATCTACTAATGATGTGCTTTGCGGTTGCGTGCACGATTCGTCTGTGTGAAAAATGCTATTCTTTTGTCTGATAATGAAACATGACTTTAAAAAAAGCTTGAAAGAACTGCCACAAAAACTGCTACAGAACACCTTTTGTTGGATCTCACGTTAATGCTGTGAAAATTTATGTTCCTAAGGAATAATCATTTCTTGCAATAATAGGGCAGAAAATGAAAAGAAGAAACCAATTTTAACAGTGAATTTACAATAGTAATGCGGGTTATTAATGAGATATAAAGTTATTGAGTGAATGCAAAATTCTCCAATCATCTGTCACATATATTGTAAGTGCCTTCCTTTGGGCGGTGTATTTTATGTGTATGTGTTAAAGTTTTGTGGGTTTTGTATGTTTCGTTTGTGTGGAACGTGTGTATGTGTCTGTGGGGAGCTGCAGTGAGGCAAGTGAGTGGAAGTAGCTACTCACTTGCCTGTACATGTAATGCAGTGTCAGTGAGTTATGTCACTGTGGTGCAGTTTGTGAATGTGCAATTAAAAATGATACGCAACTACTGTAGTTTAATAAAAAAAAAAATAAATAAATAATAATAATAATAATAGACTAAATAAACCCGAATCCTAAAAAATCTTTAGTAATACCATCGGAGATACCATGTAGGACAATGAGGTGTGATAATTAATATTTAGATGAGCAGTATCCATTTATATGAGATTAATTTATTCATATGCTCTTGATGTGTTTCCAGGAACCAGTGGTTTTAACAGACACAAATCTTGTGTATCCGGCTCTCAAATGGGACATCGGGTACCTCCAGGAGAACATTGGGAGTGGGGATTTCTCTGTTTATATCGCGGAAAACCACAAATTCCTCTACTATGATGAGAAAAAGATGGCCAACTTCGAGAACTTTGTGCCTAAATCACGACGAATGGAAATGAAATTCTCTGAATTTGTAGACAAAATGCATAAAACAGAAAAAATGGGAGGAGAAGAGAGGTAAGGTGTATTTTTGTTAAATGCATTTCTGTTTGTTTGAGCTTGGTGAACATCTATATTCAAAAGAAAGATGGTGTAAGCCTTTATTACCATTGCTTAGCCTGGTACTCAATCAAAACAAAGTCTCCCTTTGAACTGTAAACCCAGGTGTTAGGGACAAGGCAGGATGTAAGCCTGAGTGTTTGTGCTGCAGGTGTGCTTGACAGTGGAGGGTGTTTTCCCTCATGAAATCTCATGCAGAACAGGAAACTGGCGGGAATGACTAAGCATTTACACAGGAGCATCTGTGGGACAGCCTAGTACTGTGACCTGACTTGGCCGGGCCACTTGCACTGGGATCACTTACTGAAGTGAAGCCTCCCTTTGAATGTCTACAGTTTATGTATTTTCAATAAGCTCTCCCATTTCTGTGGAATTGTTTTTTTTTGTGTGTGATTTTAAAATAAAAGTGGTCTGCAGAGCTAAGAATGATGCTGGAAATCTGAATATCCTGCAGCCACATTTAAAGCACTTTTGAAAATCGGATGTGCTGCAATTTGTTTTGGGTCTTCGTATAGAAAACAATGCAGCTCATTTATACTTTAAGTCTCTGTTTCATGCTGTTTTAGGGTATACCTGCAACAGACCCTGAATGACACAGTAGGGAGGAAGATTGTTGTTGACTTCCTAGGTTTCAACTGGAACTGGATCAACAAGCAGCAAGCCAAGAGAAACTGGGGACAGCTGACATCCAACCTGCTGCTCATAGGCATGGAGGGTAAGGGCTCTGCAGGCAGTTGTTATCCAATGAATAAGGAATATCCTCTAGTTTCCGCTGAATGATGTTGGATGGTGTGGCTTCAGGCTGTAAATAAATGATTTATCTTGTTTTGTAATTTTAGATGTCTATGTTGCTTCTTCTTGTGTGATTCCATTCAAAGTTTTACACACTGATACTCACATTTTTCAACCATCGTCTTTCACCACAGGCAATGTGACGCCGGCGCATTACGACGAGCAGCAAAACTTCTTTGCACAGATCAGAGGCCACAAGAGATGCATCCTCTTCCCTCCAGATCAGTTTGAGTGTCTCTATCCATACCCCGTGCATCACCCCTGTGACAGACAGAGCCAAGTATGTCCAAGACACTCAAAAATCCACTCATGTTTTATAAATGGGCTTGACTTGTGTTGTAGCTTAATTGCTGTAATTCATTCCACTTCTGCAATCTTAGTGGGATTGGCACATTCAGAGCAAGGCTGTCAGAAAGAGAATACAATCAAAGACAATGCAGAAAAACAAGAACAAGTGCAAACAGCAGAGAAAGACTATAAAATATTCACGTTGCAGACATGCTGGGTTGAAAATAACCCAAGTTTGGTTGTTTTCAACTCTGCTGCAGAGTAAATATTTGACAGGACATATTCTGGATTGATCCAGCACTGTAACCTGGGTTAGATGTAATAATCCGGGGTTGTATTACAGGGGGGGGAGATGCAGCATTTCTAGATTTCTTGGTTCCAGAATTTAGGTGATCAAGATCAGCCAAGTCTGGACAGGCTGACCTCAGACCATTAGTGTTGACAGTGACTTTGAGCTGTAAAAAACTGATTCATCATGGATTCACATTGTCAGAAACATTGTGCATCACATGGATGCAAGCGTATGATCTCTTATTTGTCTCTTAATGTGTAATATTTAGTCAGTAGCTGAGTTAAAAACAGACGAATTTGGGCAACTTTTATCCTAGCATTTTAGGGTGTAAATTGTGAAAATGGAGCAAGTTTTTCTAGTTCCAGAGTGTCTGGAGTATTTTTCATGTTAATCGAGCATAAAAGCATACTTAAAGGAGATAATAGAAAAAAAGAAACAATTTTTATTTTGTCTTTTAACTGAGACAGTTGAATGCTTTGTTTCTGTTTTCTAAGGGATTTTTTTTTCATTTATAGGTTGATTTTGATAACCCCAACTATGAGAGGTTTCCCAATTTCAAAAATGTAGTTGGCTATGAGGCTGTTGTGGGTCCAGGAGATGTGCTCTACATCCCCATGTATTGGTAAGAGCTGTTTTTGTATGGTCTGTCTAGATCCAGTGTCTTGTGGAGGTATGAAAATGTTATGTAACCATTACCTTTCTTACAAATCAGCACCGCTAAATTGTTCCTCAGGCATGGTGTCTCCTGGATGCCTTGTCAAGTGAAACATTTTCATGTCCTCTGCATTTGAATACATTATTCTTTGATTTAAACATTCTTGTGTCAGAAAATTATCCATCCATTTTCTGTTATTGAATGTTTACTGTGCCTGACTGATTTGCCCACAATCCGTAAACATCTGCTCTGAAGGAATAAAGAAAGAATGAAGCTTCCTATGCTGTCCTAAATGGCAGTGACCACTTGGAATTGGTGCGATAACAAAGGTGTAAAACCCAGACCTGTAGTTTTATGGCCTCAGCAAGCAGGCCCCAAAATGCCACCCTCTAGCCAGAACCACAGATGTCTGGTGTATCCCACTATGCTTCACTGCATGGCTTGTTTGTTGGTGAACTGCGCTCGCTGTGTGTGTGATGGTTTTCTCTCCCATGTCACAGACTGCCTCCTGCTGCAGGCAGTGAAGGGAGAAATATTATGACATTTCCACAAGAAAACTTGTGAGAACTACAAGATGGCACTCAGTAGAGTGCATACTTGCATACGAACACGATGCAGTTGTCAAGATGCTAGTTCCACATGTCAGATTTTCACCAAAAGTTTATAATTTCTTCCATGCTTCATTACCAACTTGTTTCACATCAGGAGATGCGCATTTTCATAACTGTGCCTGAAATGAGACATGAGACACGCCTGTTCAAATTCTAGCCACTTTTAAGCGTTGTAGCCAATTATTGCAGCACTTGGTGGCCAGTCAGCGCTATATTTGTTCTGTGGCCATTACAGGTGTCCTTCAAGCACTGTCCCTCATTTTGGAAAAAATGTCAGGACAGTTATATCAAAACCAGATAATGACTTCTCCAGTTCCCCAAGTTGTTTGACTGAGCCAGTAATGGAGGGTTGCCACTTCTCATGTCTGCTGATAGCCACACAGATTTTGAAAGTTATAAGCTGTTTTGTGAGAGCGCATGTGCACTGCCATGCCCCCATTGCCCAATCAGTTTGAAACATCAATCAATTGTTCCCTGCCCCATGATCAACCTTTCCACAATGTTTTGTGCAAATTCATTCATAACCTTTTTAGATATCTTGTTAACAAACAAAACGACAGGATGAGGTAAAAAAAATAAAAATAAAAACTTCTTCCAACTCCATTAGCAGAGGTAATAAAATGAGATTAATCCGTGTTTGCTTGTACTGTTTCCACGTCACAACCAGTCACAATGCAATTTTGGACAAGGGGGCGTACTTTGCATTAACCAGACCTAGCACTGAATCTGCCTCCAACAAAACTAAACTTGATCGCAGAAAAATGCTCTGAGTGAATAGTATATACCTATTCCTTCAAGTTGTGAATTTATGCTTACAACCTGCAATATTGTTCACAAAGATCCCCCATGTGAAAGGTGTCACTGCACCCGGCTGAAGTGCAACAGCGTTGTGGGACCATTGCATTTTCTTGTGTGGGCAATCATCTTGCTTGTGTGCAAGTTCTCCCTTTATTCGTGCAAATTTTTTTCATGAAAATGACAACCTAGAGAAATGACGCCCAGTGGTTGTTTAATGCTACTTACCTACCATGCTGTCCCTCTGAGGGATGACTGCTTGAGGATGCAGACTCCCTGAGCTGACCTCAGGGAGTCTGCATCACACTTTGTTCTGTTATCCATCACTCTTACTAGTACTGCTTTTTGTGTTTCTCTTACAGTGAATTACTGTCATTCATGGTTCTGACGTTAAGTATACATGGTTTGTCTTGTGGCAAGACAGAAACTGCACAAAAATGCTCTTTGGTAGTAAGCCAGGACTTGTAAAATTTGTTTTATTTAGTTGCACTTTCTCCTCTTTTCTTCAGGTGGCATCACATCGAGTCACTGCTGAACGGTGGAGTGACAATCACTGTAAACTTCTGGTACAAAGTATGAGCCTTAAATTCACTAGAACCTCATTCAGTTGAATACTTGTCTTTGCCAATGAGTTTACAGGTGGTTCTACCTCCTTGATGATCCTTCACCAAGTGTCTTTTTGTAAACTGCAGTATACTCAATGATTTGTGCAGGGTGCCCCTACGCCCAAGAGGATAGAGTACCCTCTGCGAGCTCATCAGAAAGTGGCCATCATGAGAAATATTGAGAAGATGCTGGGAGAAGCACTGGGAGACCCACATGAAGTAAAAGCACTTGTTTTTATGTCTTTATTAACGTAAACAACTGATAGGATACAAAATGTATGCAGTCATCACTGTGCATGTTGCATAAGTGAAACCTGAGTGTCATGCTTCCGCTTCATTTTCTAGAACATTAAATCAGATTCTGAAGTTATTCCATATTTAGGTCATCTGTTGGGAATGGGGCATGCATGAAATCCCAGTGGCATGCTGACCGTTCCAGCAACCTAATTACTGGGAATATTTATGGCTTACCTGATTTAGTACAAAGGAAAGAGATACGGCAAGCCTGTATCAAAGGACACTGACAGAATGCAGAATGTAGTTCTGTTACATTGTTTGAAACAGCATCAGAATCAGAATACTTTATACGTTTGGATGTATTTTACCTCTTGAGATGATATGAAATTGCTTATCCTAACTAAGAATACCTTGATTTTCTGTAGGTTGGACCGTTACTGAACCTCATGATCAAGGGGCGATATGACCAGGACTTCAGCTAGAACCCCAATAACAGAAACCATTAAATGAACTGCTGCTGAAAATGTGTGCACATTAAAGTGAAACTGGTTTGCGTGCATTATGACTTTGGAGCAATCATTGCATGGCAGCAAACAGCCACCTCGAAAACATTGAGACCACTCTGCTTCGATTGTCTCTCTGAGTACTGTTTTCATTGTAGATCCAACAATTACAGGATAACCATTCGACTAAACTTGGCCCCAGCAGGTGTTTTTATTTTTTCAGAGGCAGCTTAATTTAGCTTATCTTCACTCAAATCCAGATACATTTATGTGAATCAGTGTTCTCTTAACAACATTGTAATAAGCGATTCATTCTCAGTTCCAAGCGGAACTATGTAGTCAAACTTTAATAATGATGCATGGTCGGGTGTATTTACCCACCACAGTTTTTACAGGTGGTCCAAGTTGAGTACCTTTTGAGGAAACTTTTACATCATCACTCTGACCTCTGATAAGTGAGTTCTGGGTTAGTATATGTATGAATCAGAGAATTAAAAAACATTTACTGTCACAATGTAATAACGCAGTTGTGGCTTGATAACTGAATGTGTGGAACACTTTCTACATTTTGTTCATCATCTGTAACCTGAAAACAAATTTAAAACGATTTGGCTCATGTAAAGATGACAGTCCTATTAACTTTTTTTAAACATGAATTCATGTGACTGTGTGTAAGCTGCGTTTTCTGTAGGCCAACTAATGCTGTGGTTTTGGGAGTGATTGACAAAAAATCTCTGTTGCAAACTAGAAGGCTGAGGGAGTTATTTGCACAGTAATGGAAGCAGAGTGAGTCAAACAGTATGAAATATGATGATTGAAAACAAAAAAATTCAATTACTAATCTGTGTGGGTGGAAAAAAAATAAGTGGCTCATATTCACCTCAAGCAATATGTGATTGCTTGCAATTAATTGATTATAGTTGAGTGGTTTTGTTTATACTGTTGCTTGTTTGATTTATATTCCAAGAAACATATTGGATGTTCTTTTCTACTTACCTGTATGAATTGAAGGTGTACTGAAAATTAATTAATTACTTTTGCAATTTCACTTGTGTATACAGCTAATTTGAAGACTAAAAAATTACCTACTGTTATAAATTTGGGGAAATTTCTCAGTATTAACTGGTGATACTTTGTTTGGTATCTATGCCACATGCCAGAGAGTGGAAGTTTTTTTTTTTTAAGGATAAGTGATTAAATTGAATAGAATAAGTGATAGAATTTGATGTTGATAGCTGATCTAGTAGGACCACCTACTGAAATGTATCTTGTGTATCTACCACTACAGTGTAACATAATGTACCTTCTATAGTGGTTCTGTTTGTAGTTGCATGTCAACTTTGAATTATCATCATCTGGTCCATGGACTATAATGCCAAAATACAAACATTCACCATGTTATACTGTGGAATGTGTACCAAAATCAAAATACAGTTCAAAACTCGTATTTGGCTGTCATCAGCCCTCAAAATGGCACTCATATATAGTTTCATGCAGCTGTTTTTTGAGGAAGATCCAAATGTGAAAGCAACTTGAGAGACAACTGTTATAGTGCATTTTTGTTTGCTCTTGCAAACAGTTAAAAATGACAATAGCACATCAAACACAGATGGGATAGAATAATTGCATATGTTGTGCTGTATGTGCCAACCCAGCTGTGTACCAATTAATAAATTGGTTATCTTAATATTTAGCAAACTGATTGGTTGCTCTGTGACACTGAATGAGTCAGGGGATATGTGGTGAACTTGAAAAGAAAGGAATATCTCCATGCTTCATGTACCAGTAATATGTTTATTTTCAGGGCAAGTTTTGAAGAGATATTCGGTTCAATCTTTGTTTAAGGTCTTTAAATTGTTGTGTATCTAATGTGCATATCTATTATAAAGTACAACTTGATGGAATATGCCATTTCCTCTGTAAAAAGACTTAATTTGCCTGATGTAAGTCAGAGGTTTGATTTTCCTCTTCTATTCCTAGGTTATGCTGTTTACCATGTGCCTTGTTAAACAATGGCATGGCACTAAATGTTGCTACAACATTGATTTGTTTTGTTTTGTTTTGTTTTTTTGGGTCATATTTTTTACTTTGGCATTAAACAGCTTTACAGATGAAACTCACAGTTCATAAAAACCTGAGCGTAGTCTCATTGATGGATGCCTGTGTTTTGACCATAATGTCCTCTTAGCTCCTCTGATTAAAGTTTGAATTTGTTTGCAGAGATCTGCTGCACTGCTGAGTTCTGAAGGACTGCTGAAAGATGTGATCATTTCTTTTGCACGTAGCTTTGCAATAAACTGTTTTAACTCAATAATGCATTTGAATTAGCATCAATATTTAATATTAGGCAACCGAGCAGTATTAGGCAACAATTAGGGAGTAAATCAAAGAATAAGATACAAGAAGTAATCTACAAAAATTAGTATTTATTTACTACAAATTGTGTGGCAACAACAATTTTCTCAAGGCGAGGTCTAGGGTGTCAAAACTCAGTTGTGACAGTTTGAGTAATTCATACCAGTATGCTTTACAGTAACATCATCATATTACAGTAATTAAAGACAACACTGCTGCAGATAATGACAAAAGTATCATTATCAACGCATCTTTTCAACACCTGTGTTACACCTACACCCAGAAAAGCTACTTCTCTATTTTATACCACCAACCAAAAACAACTGCCTATAATTTGCTCCAAATGGAAGCAAAGGAAAACACAAAATACAGCAGTTTAACTTGGCAAAAATGATACTAATTAACAACTAATTTATCCTAATTTACAATTAAAACTAGAATTGAGCCATAATGAATTTTTTTCACAATCACAAGCAAAGCAAACTCACTGAAAACACAGATGAGATGAAAATTACTTTGAGAGGACCATTTTAGTAACCAGTTATGTAAACAGACCCTGTGAGTACGTAACAGTACTCATCACAATAAATCCTTGAACAGTTTAAAACTTTGCAAATCTAAACATCTATATCAAAAATAAAGACAATGCTATTTGATAGAACTTATCTGACTTTAAATAACTTTAAAATCAAGTCCTCAAGCAGCATTTGTCTATTGATACTTTAATTACAGGGGACAAACTTAGTCCTCCACTCAAATTATCATGCCAATAATTTCTATGATGAAAAAATAGAACTTTGAATGAAAAACAGCTTCAATGAGTGAATTACCGAACATCAAAAGGAGTTTGAGAACTATCTAATGTCCAGAGGAAAGTCTACAGCACCACTAGAAAGAAACTGTGGCTATTTACAGCAATACTTGATTAATCTCTGCGAATTAATGTTATCATTATACCACATTATCAGTTAAGGAAAATACAAACAAATGGAAAACTAGAGTGAAGAGAAGTATGTCAGTGCAATGTCAGACCTGCTGAAATGGCAAAATGTAGATAGGCTAAGAAGTGGTACATTACACAAACAAGTACACAAGCTATGACACCCCATCAAAATATCACACAAAATACCAACATCCCCAGGGTTAGGTGAACAGTGCTGCAAATAAAACAATGCAATGAGACATTTTTAACCAAGGCAGATAACTAACAAATTTGTCAAATAAGCCACTGATATACTATCAAATATCTTCCTTTGCTTGAGAAATATTGAACAAATTAAGACCAAACCAAATGAATAAATAAAAAATAATAATAATGTAAACAATAATGTCAATAGCTGCTCTTATAGTAATGTCTTAATCATCAATGGAATCTGTATTTTCGCGCAGGCTTGAGGCTGACATACGTCTTTTTCATGTCATCAGTCTCCTCTTTCTTCACAAGCTGATATCGTTCCCCTTTTGTGGTTACCACCTGATTACTGTGGTAACGAACTAGCTTCTTTGGGGCCTGTAGAGTTCATAACGGAGCAAAGTTTATTTTATGAAACAGACCAATAATAATAATCACAATAACAAACTTTATAAAGCACCTTTCAAAACAATGTCACAAAGTCCTTTAAAGAATAAACAGTACAGAATTTGATACAAATTAATGAGGATAAAAGACAGTGATAACAAGGATAAAGATTAGAAAGAGGCGTCAGCTTAAAAATGAGTTTTAAGATTTAAAGAAGGCAATGATATTGCTATCCCAAGACCTCTGGCAGGGAGCTACATAGCCAAGGGCCCATACAGCAAAGGCCCATTCACCTTTGGTAACAACCAGAAATACCCTGCCAGAGGACCTCAGGCCACAGTCAGGCTCATATGGAATAAATAAATTTAAAAAATAACTCAGACCCTGCCCACATAGTGTCTTCAACACAACCAATAAAATCTTAACATCACTTGATGAGATAAAATCTGAAGATGAGGTATTAACTGAGACTTACATCTTTGGGGGCGACAGGTCTGTGTGTTTTCTTATCATCTTCCCTGTCTACTAGCATGTACCTGGGGAAACAAAACATAGTCATAAATATGGATAAAGAAGTGAAGCCATTTCCACCAACCAAGGGATGTGAACAATTTTGTGACTTACTTCTCAAGAATGCTCTCTTTCAGTTTTTGGTCTGCCAGTGAGGACATACCCTTCCCATGGTTTACCTGAGGCAACAGGATAGAGTGGTTGGTGCTAGTTTGCCATACACACACACACACACACACACACACCATGAGATCTGACTGCTAACATGCACAAGTTGGGCAGTGATTGACCCCCCACACACTGATGGCTCTCCCTCAGGTCACTGGTAAAACTCACATTGAGAGGAGTGGGGTTGAGCTGGACATCCCCTTCTATGATAAGGCGCACGGCTTCCTCCATGTCTCCTTTGGCAATAGACAGGGCACTGCGGGCCTCTGACAGACTGCACTTAGGGAACATCTCCAGCAGGTGCTGTTCCTGGGCCTCCCACTCAGACACTGGCACCTGGACAAATGTCACAGTTATATGGATTCTAGTTCAAATCCATTTAGAACAGTGTGAAGAATAGCATCCACATGAAGTTTATCATTAGATATAAGTGAAATTAGTCAAAAGATTGCAATACATAAGAAAAAAAACGCTGCTCTGTGCTGGAGTTATTACCTTGGCAGTGGCGCCCTCTGTCTGTGTATTAAGGCAGCGTGTCTCTCTCTCCGGTGGAGGTCCAGTTGACAGTGCTGTGAGTTTTAGTGAAATCTCATCTGTCCTTGCCTTGGGCATACTGTTTTCTGTGTCGGTTAAACAGTAAACATACAAAACAACATCAGCAAAAATGTAGCAGATATTAGACTATGTTCTCCAGCTAAAATGAGTCAAAGTCATTACTCAAACACTGGTCAATGGATCAGTTTTTTGTTGTTTTAAAAGGTTAATTTGATGCCTCTTAAGTAACTATCTGTGAAAAAAAAGTCACTTGCATTTAGCTTTTATACCAAGTACACACAGCTGTAACACGCATGACGTAATGACAGTGTTACCTGAATTCCGGGCTGTGGCTAGTTTTGAAGCCAAATTGAACATCATTTCACAGACTTTGACACTGCAAAATGAAAAACACTGACATGAGAATAATCCACAAATGCAAAATTGTGTGGTGCTCTTATCTCATCTGAGACACAGCAAAATCAGAATACAAGAGAGAAAATTTAGTTATCTTATTTACCTGTCGATTTCAGCAAAGCCAGGTATGTAGGCCTCTAGCATTTCAGCAAAGACCTCCACATCAAAGTTCTCTTCCACACCCTCCTGGGAGCCAAGATCCTCCAAGACTCCAGTGATGTAGGAAAGGAGAACATCATCCAATGTGCTGCATAGAATGTTTAGAGATGAAATATTGGGAATGCAATCAAATGAGCTAGTCACAGACAACTTTGTGTAATGATGCAGTGCTATCATGATCTTTGATAAAAATAAAAGATCACTGATAAGTGAAAACATCTTTGGGATGGCAAACCTGCATGGCATAAATTTTGCAACAATAACCATTATGGTCTAATTCCACAATTTTTAACATCGTATAGTGTATGCACTGTGTAGTACAAACAAGTAGTTTTACCTGAGATCCGCATCAGGAATGAATGTCTGGATGAACTCGTGCAGTGCACCATGGATAATTTTGTGGAGGTCCATAGCGTTCTCCTGACTGTGCACATGAAGTAAAATAAATTAAGATAAACTGCTGAAGTTGGGGTACAACACATGGTCATAGCAGTTGTTTAAAATAAGAGGAACCTCGACCCTCAACCAAACAACAGTTGCCATCCATGCACCAAATATGGCAATGCTGCTGGGCAGCATGTTGTCAGTTATGAAAATGTTACAAAAGCCTTTCTTGGTTATGAAAGCTTGCTGGCACCGCAGTATCCCATACAGAAATCGTAGTCTAGTGGCTACTGCCGACTACGGACAAAGCTGCAGCTAAGGTTTTCTCTAAACAAAACAAGTCACGCTCAGCATATCTAATACGATCAACTCATTTTATTTGCTTCAAGCCGATGTAAGAGAAAGGCACAAAACACTTCACCGTGACACCCTGACTGTCTCCATTAGCAGTCGAGCCAACCATAAATTAGCCCAAGTTTATTACTAGCGCTACCGTTACAGTTAGCCTAGTATTAGCTAAAGCGTTAGCTGTGGGCTAGCCGGAGAGTCGTGCCCGGTGAGTGAACTACCTCAGTTCGATATTTTTGATTGATTTCTCAGCAACATTGGTCATTCATCCAGCGTCAAGATCAACATCCATCTTTATACGTCCAAGAAATACAACCTTAGACTGTTAACGTTAGCTTAGTAGCATTAGCTGAGATGGTTAACCTAATGTTAGCTAACCGCAATTTGAAGCTGGTTAACATTACTAGCTAACTAAATGCCACATTAACGGTAGTGTATTTTTATGTTGTAGCAGCCCTTAAATGAACAAACTTACTGTTACGTAAATTATGGGGACATGAAGCTAAATGTTTCCCCCAAATGTTTAGGGGGAAAGGCTGGATACAGGCTTTCTTCTCGTCGCTTGTGAGCTAACCCGCACGCACGGTTCAAAACATTGTCACGTCATTTCCTCTGAATGTAAACAACCTATTGCGCCAATTTATCTATCATATGGTAAAACCTCTTTTGGTACAGTTTTTCTCAATTGGTTTATCTCGTTTCTTGAAACAGTTTTAACATTCTCAGTGCATCAGGTGCATTTGTCAAAACAGCTATATGGCACAGCACAACACCATAGTTCACCTGCACAAGGTCATAACTCACCCAAAACATTTAACCAATGCTTTAAAACGAAGGTATTGTATCAATAACACGTGGAAACACGTGGAAGTGTATGTATGTATAGTGTATGTGGAAACCAAATACACTATAGAGCAACACAGCTACTCTGAGTTTCAGTGTTTTCAGTGAAGACTCCATCCACCTCACTGAACTGCCTCTTCTTTCTATCACAGGTTTTCATTGATATCACACCTGATATTTTCCTTTGCAATGTAATGGGGGAAAATCTTTTTGCATGCCGCAACCATCCACTGCAAGTTTCTGCTGTAATGTCATCACAAGTGGCATCTGTTGCAGCAAGCAAAGACATTTGGTCTTGTGGTCGTATGATCATATATAAATCATATCCTATATACCGACATACAGTGGACCCAGTGATGGGCAAGTGTGTACTTACTCACACCATTCTCTGGTATTGCGGCACATATTCTTATATTCCCACCATACTGCCTAA
Source organism: Neoniphon sammara (assembly GCA_900302535.1). Classification (NCBI taxonomy): domain Eukaryota; kingdom Metazoa; phylum Chordata; class Actinopteri; order Holocentriformes; family Holocentridae; genus Neoniphon; species Neoniphon sammara. The sequence goes on from OMKZ01042449.1 coordinate 20,419, forward strand.
GATGTGAGATTCACCAAGTGAATCTTTTATACACAGTAAATAAAAATTACATAGGAAAGTTCCCTTAGTACTGGTCAAAACAAATACATAGGGTAAATGTTTTCTCAAGTTTTAACCCCAAATGACACCATAGGCTACAAGGTGTGGACAGGGCCTTGAAAACATAAAGTCATATTCCATCATATTAAATTTTATGTTAACCAATTTTCCCTATAATTATTATTATTATTATTTTTTACCTGTGTGTTGTCAAATTGACTCCAGACATAATAGGAGGGCTAATGATATTAAAATGCTACTTTATGCCATGGAGTTTAGCTGATGTGCCAGCAGCATTGTTGCATTATCAGTTTTTGTTATAAGCCTTTCATCATAAAGCACCTATTCTATAGAGGGCAGTTTCATTATAAGGAATGTCCAATGAAAATAAAATTCACATTATTCCTATTATACTGCATAGCCCTTTCAGTCCCCATAAAAAATGAAAAATTCTTGGTAAAATAGTAGACATTATTTAGCTTATTGAAATATAGCCTATGAAGTATTATCAGGCAACATAACTAAGGCTTCTATATGAGTTAGGGTTAGGGATGTCTTTTAGTAAAAGAGGTTAGAGGGAGCTGCCAAACTCTAAGCTCATAATAGCCTAGACTATTCCAGTTGCTATCAAATGTTTTTTTCTAGCTATTTTATCTGGCCTTGCAATTAATTTTTACCATGCACTGCAAAGTAAATTACAACAATAAATTTTAAACTTTGTGCAACACACCATTGGGCCCTCTGTCCCTCTCTGAACACTGGTCTAGGCCTGCATTAGACAAGTAAACAGTCTACTCTCACTTGGACATTATCTCATATCTTTTGCCAGATCCATACATAGTTGATGATCAAGGTGTTATCTGATGCAACATCAATGATGTCATTAGATCCTACTCTCAGTTACCTCCGCTGTGTTGGTATTATAGCAGATATGTACCTGTAAATCATTAATGCCCATTCAATTGTTTCCTTGCTCCCTTGGCAGTATCTCTTGCCAGCTGTAGTATTTCATCAAGCCTATGCAGGAAATATGGTACACACTACTGATAAAACAAGTAGGAACAATTCTTAACTTGGCTGAACTCTGTTTCAACTCTGAGGTCATGGCTAGACAGGTGGGGCTGAGGTATCAGTGGGCAGAGCGTGTAAAATCTACTGCGAAGGAGTGCATCTTGTTTTTCTCCACATTGCCTCCACAGCTGACAGTGAAAAGAGTCTGCAGTCCAAGCCATATAATATAGACTCATCAACACACTTAGGAGCACCAGTAAGCTTTAATATTCTGTTAAAAGTTGCAGGGAAATTGTGGCCTAAGGTAGCAAAGTGAGTCAACAGAAGTAGTTTTCACTGAAACTAAAATCAAGAGCTCATACTTTGGTTTGTGACGTACTGATGCTAACTCTCAAGCTGCCTCATAAACAGTGAATGAGTGCCTGCCTATGTGGGTTTATTTAACATTTGTCTAAACTTTGATATACAAATTAAATTTGCATTGCAATGTCACAATTGTCATTAAAACAGAAAATATATCCTCAAAACCATCCTTTATACAATCACAATTCAGAATTGAGTGGTAAATGGTAAATATTTGTTTATTTGAGCTTTATTAAAGCTCACATTCTGTGGCATTAGTCTCTAATCCTTGTTTTCTATCTATCTATCTATCTATCTATCTATCTATCTATCTATCTATCTATCTATCTATCTATTTATTTTGTTTTTACAATACAGCATCCCAACACTGGGTGGCAGCATTGAGTTATTGCTGACAGCAGGATCTCATCCACTGAGAGATGGTTTACTCTTGAGACCTCCCAGTAAAAACAACATAACTGATTTGTAGTTATCAGAGCAGATCCAAAATTGTTTATACCACATTGTGATGAATTACTCTGATTATTTATTTATTTTTATTTATCCTCATTATTTATTCTGTAACCCACCTCAACCTTGGGAACACAAAGTTGTAAGTGCAAGTTTAAATAAAATCTCACAAGATACTGCACAACTGCTTTAGAATAACTCACAAACAATAACAAAGCAGATGGTGTATAAGTGTGTGTGTGTGTGTGTGTGAGAGAGAGAGACAGAGAGAGAGAGAGCGCAGTGGTTAGTGTCATGCACTTCTCATATCAGTCATTTTGACCATATTTAAAGTATTGCATAATTATTCATAAGTGAGAGAAAGATACTGATTTTATTAGAACAAACAGTAAGCATACAATTTGAAGATGGAAACCTACAGGCTATAGTGTTGTGCAAAAACCAAAGCATCAGTATCATTTGATGGGATTGACTGTGTACGTGCTTAACAGTTCTTAAAATTAGAATATATTTTAGAAAGTCTATTTACAAATGCAAAAATGCAAGTTTATATGAGACTGCTTTAGCTTTTCCACATTGATTACATTTTTCTGCTTTAAGGGTCAAGAACAAGGTTCTGGCGATCAGTTTCTTGTTATTTCATTCATATTGTTCATCCAATGTCTCATAAATCTTTCTATTCAAACTAAGAAGCACTTGCAGAAATCAGTTAAAAAGTTTTTTTTTTAATTTCATATTCCATATATGCTAAGTTAAAAACTAACCTGAATGTGTGCTAATGGTATGTTTACAAGTTTCCCCCTTCCTATAGGCTGTGGTACGATCAAGCATGTCATGCAACAATGTCGAGTCAGGGCACATAATGTGGATATTGTACTAGTGGCACAGATTTCCATTTTCACACAGACAATGGGGACTGGGGGTAGGCAGGGGCATGTCTGAGCAAAAAAATCTAATTTCACTATTCTCATCAGAGTCACCAAACACTGTGTGAATGATTTACTGCCAAATTAATTACCCTTTACCCAACTTTAGACAATAATGTTCAGAGCTGTCTGTTGGAACAGTTTTGTAATTATTCTATTAATGTTCAATTTGCAGTTCAGCCAGAGTGACTTCATATTTAGATTTTATTATATTTTCTTAGTGAATGTGTAGTATTGCATCCACAATAGAAAGGCATAGAATTATTAGATATTTTCAATTGAATTACCTGTGCAGCAAAGATGGAATCAGTGCATTATTTCATCTTAACACAGGAGAGAGAATTTGTTGAAATTTTAAATACTTGACACATCTGTTCCAAAGCATTACAAAAGGTGCATTTAAAGAGTGAAATCAAGCACAGTGCAGTTTAATTAATTTACACTTTACTATTTAAGGTCTCCTTCACTATCACAAGCCAGTTTTTAATCAAGTCTAAGACTTTCAAGTAATCATTTCACCTCTCTCACCTCATAAATTTGGTTTTGGAGGCCATGTGGTTAAAGGCATTCTTGTGCAGATTAAAAAAGTATGACATTAATAAGGCTTATAAAATTAAAGTTGGTATAATATTTTTAATTTGATTACTGTGTACATTTACTGGAGTGTCATTCACTGAGGGCTTATTTATTTATTTATTTATTTAATTTATCAGTCTACTTTTACCAGAGTTTAGTCTACTTTTTCAGTATTTAGTTCATTTAATGGTGGCAGTCTAAAACTCATTCTACCTATATTATTTATTTATTTATTTATTTATTTATTGAGGGACAAATGCTGGACATTAGTGACTTGGAGGGACTTGGAGCATGAGCCGAAGCTGGCCTGTTGTCCGAGGGCAAGGCTGAGCCGATCCAGATCCGGGCCACCTGTGTGGGCTAGCCTGCCCTCCCGTCTGCCTCCTGTCCTGTTTCCAGGAAGTGGTCACCAGGCTGCCCGGTGCCCCTCGCTCCCTCCCCTCCCACTGCCCAGACCAGCCACAGGGTATGTGAGGATGTAGGGCCAGACGGGATACGCAGACCCTCCAGCTCACACAAATTTAGAAATTTGTCTCAGATCCCCGTGAACAGGTAAATATATATATTAAAGAAAAGAATAGGTAAGTCTTGAATTGGTATAAAGTTTGAATACTCTTCTAAAAGTAGCATTACAGTAAAAGTAGGACACAGCTTTAGGCTGAGTTATGACCAGGCAAGTTAATAGCATCCTCAGAAAAACATATACATTTGTAAAGCCCATGTAAATGACTTCGATATTTTGATTGCAGTTTTACAGAATTTAAGTTTTCTTAGGCATAATAAGCTACAAATGATGGGTACAATAAGTAGGCCGATTCAATATGTATTAATACAACTCACCTAGGTTCATCTCAGTAAGTGGGTTGGTCTGCCCTGTCTTGGTCTATGTGTCTCTGTTCAGCAGTCGATAGGTTAACCTGCCCATGGCATCCATCTTGTGTGGCCCCCCTCGCATTACCATTGATCTGAGGGAAATAAAGAGCACACGTGTTATTATATACAGCCCAGAAAAACACCCTCTCACAGTGATGGAGTGAACAGGCCAAATGTATGAAATATTGCCCCTCCGACATATTCTGTCTTCCTGTCAATAGTACAGCCTTTGCCCACAACCTAGATCGATAGGGACTTATCTTTTCATGATAACACATAATGATGTTGCCTGTTTTCTTTTTCTGATATTGAAGTTCTAATTCTCTCCTGACACCTTTTTAAATCATGCATGCTGATATGTTTATTTGGGAGATACCTATATAACTATTTCTTTATTTCTTTTTTTTTTCCCTGCTAATATTTTCCTAAAGCATAACGAAATAAAATAGGTGTAGGCTTACCAGTTTGTGAGATGGCAGTTATAAATTTACATGTTGGTTTTCTGGACGTTTCTCTGAAGCTTTTGGGGGTCTCTCATGTGTGAGACTGCTCAGCGGAGAGAAGACACCCCTCTGTAAAAACATCTGTTGTGGAAATGGCTGTCAGACTCCCTTTTGTGGGCTCCGTCTCTTCTTTGCACAGAGATTGTCATTTGTTTTGATCATTTATGTGGGTGAAAGAATAATGATGAAAAATCTAGAGAACGCACCCATGCAGTCGAGCAGTCTATAGTTAGGCAGATTTATTTATTTTTTTTATTTTTATTTTTTCAGGGAATGGAGCATTTCACTGTGATTTAGAGGCACGGTGGTCTGTATATAGAGGCATATCCTTTAACTCTGTGTTGTTCAATGGAAAGCCAAAGTAGCATCTGTGGAATTGTAATGCAATGTGAATATAACAAAGTAAAGTTTTGAGAAATATGCTGCAATGAACTATTTGAACTGGCATGCATTCCCTGTATATTAGCTTTATGGACAAGCTGCTTAATATGATAACCAGAATCCCTCATTTTATTATTCATGATGTGCTGATCTTTATCATATATGAAAAGAAGTCACTGGAAAGAGAAATTGCTATTGTTTTGTATTATTTGTAATAGTTCCCATGTGGAAACTATTGCTTGCAGAGAGAATATAATGCTTGCTGCATTCATTCTGGCAACTTTTCAAGGGTTTTGGTGGGTGGATAGAGCAGCTTGTGTCATTTGATATAAATAAACTTAGACTTAATGCTGTAAACAGGTGCCACCCATAGAAAACTATTACTTTATTGGAGAATTATTAATCTGCTGAATGAGTATGCCAAATTTTGCCTCTGAAATATTATTTTGATATATGGTCTACAAAAGCTTGCATAGTGACTTTCTCTCAGAATGGCCCAAGGTGTGGCGACGCCATGATTCTCCACCTACACGGGAAGTGTTTTGAGAGCACCTGTCCAGCAGAGCCGCGAGGCACGTCACCTCTATGTATCCCCGGGTCAGCTGCCATTTATCTTAGTCAAACAGCTCCTTCAACTAATTCCTTTTCTCTGCTCGACAATATTGTGCAGCCACAACACAACAGGGAACACCGAGACAACCATCCCACTCCAGGGTATACTCTGTTATAAAGGGCTGGATTATTGTAGATCACCTTCAGACAAGGGAAGTCAATTTTAAAACACTTGGAATTTTTATTATGCGTGTATGTTTTTCAGTCTGGGCACCCCAAATAGCTGTTAGTCATTTCCCTGCAACTGTTAATTAAAGGGAAATGACTGTGCTGGTCTAACACTGGGGCTGATTGAGAAATTTCTCACAGTGAATACATTTTGACAACTGAATAACATGTCCAACTTATATATCTTGACATAACAAGCAACAACGCAAACCATTTAAGTCTGATAATGTTTTAATGTAATACTGTTAGGCAGTTACTGTTACTGTTTTGGCCAGGCATGTTTTCTGTAAGTCTCAAAGTCTGCTCTAAACACTTGTTTTCACTTGTTTTGCATTCCAAAAGGAAAATTCTTAACAATATTAGATGTGAGGTATTTCACCTCACTTACTAGTGCGGGTTTACAGTGTAGGTCTGGCATTTAGATTATATTGTCTTGCTTAGGCCTCTCATGCAATGTGCACAAAATCTTGAATCACATCAATATATTAACTTTGTCCAACTGACCAATGGTGACATAAACTGTGGTAAACTTTACTGTGAAAAGAGGATGTCTGTCTTTTTTGAGAGCCATCAATGACATGTCTAAAATAAAATATGCAGCTAGTATTTGTTCATAATCATATAATATCAAAAACAAAAAAAGTATATTTTATAAACATATTTTACCATGAGAGAGAGTTCATTATATATCCAATAATCTAAATATTCAGAGTCAGTCATGTTTTAAAATATAAACACCTTCTGCATTTAATTTAGTCATAACAGCAAGATCCCTGCATGAATTAACAGGATGCCTGTTTGCGATTCCTCAGTTTTTCTGCAGAACAGGTGAGTGTTTCAGCAGAGTGACACCTCATAAACTAGCTGATAACCTGTTCCTGTGTCTTATCTGTCTCAGACAATCCCTGGTCCCTAAGCACGTTGTCGTTTCCCCTTGGGCCCATTATCAGATCCCCTCTGCAGGCTCCCAGCAGCTGATGTTATTGTAGAAGACTCTACTTTTATAGCCCCATGATGTCTTTGACAACACTATGGTTTTATGAGTGAATGCATGTTGTCTTGTGGTCGTCATGATCTGTTTTTTTTTTTTTTTTTTTTTTTGTTTTGCT
>OMKZ01042454.1:0-13437 GCA_900302535.1 Neoniphon sammara
CTGCACATCTCTTTTCTGCTGTCACGTCACACAGACCTGCTTTAACTTCACAAACCTCAGGAATTCAAATTACCCAGGCAGGTTTGTCTCCTCACCTCTCCTCTCTTCTCATGGCAGCACAATCACTTCTCACACCCTCTCCTCTCCTCTGCCAGTCAGCCATTTATAAACACTCCTCTCGCTCCGCCGGCGAACGCAGCCCAAGACAAACCATGCTACATGTAAACAGGAAAGCCAATGAATAGACCTGACCTCCCTCCCTTTTTACATGCCAACCACCCTGGTGTCTGTCACTCATGCTGGCCCATAAAAAAGCCTTAGTATGCGTGTGATGTTTACAGTGTTATATTCCTGTGTTTGATCTTCACATGGCCTGGCATTTTTTTAAAAAAGGAATTTTCTCTCACAGCATTTGTGGAGCGAGGAGCAGTGTGAGAATAACTGTGGGAGACTGTAATAGGACTTGACAGAGGAGTATCTTTCATAAGGGAATAACAGTTCTGCGGTCAGAGACTCACAGCAAGAGGAAAGTTTCTGAATTAGAGATAGAGGGAGTTTCATTGGAGTCTGGAGTTTCTGAACATGCTGAGGGCACAGCGCAGTTTGATTGATCCTTTAATTCCTGACCTTATTTAGGCTGCCAAATACCCCATATCCAAATAAAGATGTATTCTTTTGTTCGGGATTTCTATAGAGTTTCCATCGAAAGCCCAACATAAATGGACCTGTTTCTTTCATTCCAGACATTATTGAGAATGCCAGAAACGGAAACAACATTGCTGAATTTGCATGAACCCTGTAATGATTTTTCAAAAGCTAGGAAGCAGCTTTGAAAAAAACAGAACAAAAATCTGTGGCTGTCCCATGGCCAAGGGTGGAGTCCCATAATGGTACACATAAATCTGAGGTAATGTTCACCATTGAGGGGGTGTGCAGACAAGTCTTCATCAAATCCACAAAATAAAGTCATTTGACGGCTTGTTTGCTTACTTTTAATTTTCATGTGATTGGTCATATTTTTGTGGTGGCAAGGAAATGGATTATTATTATTTGGGCCAAATATTTAATGTTCCCATTATTTGAGTGAGCGCATAAACAAATGCGTCATCAGCAATTCATTGCGCGTACAATAACACAGAGGCTGTTTCCCACAGTGAGACCAGGCCTGGCAGCGCGGCTCGCCCCTGCCTCGGAGTTGCTGGGACGGAGCCAGCTCAGAGTTCAGACCACCACGCTGACACACACACACATACACACACACACTCAGAGACCACCACTGCAGAGTCATGCTCTGTACTACAAATCACATGAAAACACAAATGCAGACACGCGCATACAGCAATAAGTTGTAGAAGCTACAGGGTGACTGAGGTAACACATCAGACAGACATACACCGCACTGCATCAAGCGTAACATCAGCATCACCTCTGATGTTTGACTAGCTTCCTTGTTACTATTTGTTAGCTCAATTCAGTTTTTCTAAAAAGGCACAACTAGGAGTCCCTTACAGGTTCCTAAAATACTTTAAATCGCTGTGTAACCCATTAGATTCCTTCGCTGCAGACATTGTGGAAACTACACTACCCCACACAACTTCCAAGTTAACCAGCATAGCACCTGGTCCAGTAGTTACTAAGGATTCATTTATTCCTGCATGAGCTACAATAAAGTCACTCTAAGGGTGTGAACACACATATCATTTTTTTTAAAGAGAAGCATGCTGCTGAGAGCATTTTTCATGCTGATGGATTAAGTGGTGTGGTCTATGCATTGTATCCTTCGCTCTGCTGATTTTGCTGTTTAGCTACATTTCCATTTTCTGCAAACATTATAAATCATTGCTAGGTTTAGAGGTGGACACTGAAGGCTGAAGTAATATTATCAATTAACGTTAATCTGCGTTTCTAGATGGCAAAACATAAGACTTTATTGGGAAACACTTACCTGGTATTCCCAACAATCTCCCAGTCCGGCACCACACTGCTTCTATGTGGTCAATTTTATAGTCGACATCTTTTAGCGAACGTTAAAACATGACTTGTTTGCTAATAAAACAAATTTCTCGTCCTCCATTTTCTGCTCCATCTCCATCCTGTTTCGCTACAATGAATGTCATTCTTTGTAGTGATTGGCTGGTTGATAAAAAAAAAAAAAAAAAAAAAAAAACAGTTGACATCGCAGTGCTTTTTCTGAAAACGTTCAGCTGTTTTCAACTTTTAAAACGTCCAGCACTTTTTATGGAGAGGCTGCTGTGCTTCCCAAAGGATTCTGTGTAAAGAAGGTGATGGCAGTTATACAAAATCTGTGTGTTCACACCCTCAGAGCCCCTGAGTCATTCAAAGTAAAACTTTTAACTGTACCTTATATTTTATCACCAAAAATATCAGATTACACAAGTGAGACATAAGGATGAGGTTACAAAGTTGATCCTAGTACAAAATACTCAAGGACCATATGAATCTATTGGTGACCAGTGCAGCACAGAACTTACCTCCTCCTACATAAGTTTCTGGCTTAGCATCTGGTGTTGGTAATGCAGTATAAAAACATGTTAGAGTACTCAGATTACTTTTTTCCTTTTTTAATTAGCAGCTCATTAGTTTTTCAATTCAAGTAATCAGTTACTAGGTTAAGCCTACTTTTTTAAAACAAGCCATTACTTTACAACATTATTTATCCTGATTTCTTTGTTGGTGCAAAAACAAAAATGAAATCCATTTGTTGCCATAGGCTGTGTTGGTTTGCGGTGGATTTATGTTTAGCAAGCCAGCAAATTCTAATAAAAAACAAAAACAGCCTGAACATAATGGAAGTATCCCCATTATTTTGAATTTGTAGGTGAAAAGTCATTCCTATCATTAATAATAGGTCTATGCAATATTTTGGCTATAGTGTTAAGAATAATCAACAAGCACAAGGCATCACAAAGGGCTCTAACATCTCTAATGCATTACTTTTCCTAGTAGTTACTGGTATAATGCAAGCAGTTACTTTTATTGTCAGTAATGCTGTAATGTAACAAGTTACTTTTCAAAGCAACATTCCCCAACACTGCTGGTGAAATAACTGCTGAGTCAACAATCCTATCAGCCCTGGGGAGGTACGCTGGTCATTGTGTGCTCTGTAGCGGTAAAAATCTCAGTGTTGTCACCGGAATAGGCTGAACACTTCTTACTGTTTTTCAAGATCTTATTGACAGAGCTAGAGTTGTTTTTTTTTTCCTGACAAAACTGCTTGGTCTTGGTCAACATTGCAGCAGCTCTAGAGAGTCATACTGATGATGGTGACATCACCCTATGGGGCCTCTCACACATTCCTGGATCAGACCAAAACCTCCAACAAAACAAAATGACCTACGGCTGCACTCTCCGATACACGCAAATGTCATGGGCTGCATTTACACAGTCAGCTACAGTAACACACAATCTCATTTTAAGCACTTTGTGGTACAGATGTGGTCTCCTAATAACATCCTAAACAAGGAAAAATCCATTTTCATGTGGTTTCCCCTTTATTTTGACAGCAATGAAAGGATCGAATTTATGCCACAAGTAATTTTAAAAACAGATCTTTTAGCCTCTAAGCGAGTTAAAGAACACTGAAATCTGACATTCAACCATTAATACAATAATGAAACAATCAGTTGGCTCTCAAATAGATTTTAAAAATATGGCTGGGCTTTACAAAGGCATCAAGTATCACCCTCATTCCTGTTTACCAAGGGTAAAACCACTTGGAACATGATATGTTTCTGTTTAGACAGGCATTAAAAAGATCAAATCTGTGCCACAACAACTAAAGAAATGCATAGTTTGAACTATAACCCAATTTAACACAGCAAACAATATCAGATGCATGCCATATAAATGCAAAATAAATAAACAAATAAAATAAACCAAAAATGATCAGATTTAAGTCGGCAGTGGAGCCGCGGTGGAGCCGTTGTATCCTGTATCATCAAGATTAACAGCTACAGTATAGAGTGGATGCAGCCTCTGGGACCGGGGAAGTGTGTAGTGAAGTTATTGTAGTATCTCAATTCAATTCATGGGAGCCTTTCCAAAGTGCAGAGGCCGCAGTGAAACCCCACTGATCACTTCTTCATTCTTATGCTCTGACATGCTGCGCTCGCATAGAGGAAAAACTGTAATCCGACCGAAACATATTGACCACGGGGAATACTGAGCTGAACCATAGCACTGAAGTCCCAGGTCATCTGTTACAGAATCTAAATCAAACGTGTGAATAGGACACGTCAAGAGAAACCACTGTGACTCCTTGAACCGGCAATAAAGCAGTAAGGAAATAATGTCTGATGTGATAACGTGCAGTTAGTCGCTCGTTAACGTGATCCTACCATAGGTGTGAGTGATTCATCATCATCTGAGCCGTCCTTTGATCCTCACCAGAGAAGGCAATACATCATAGAAAAATATATCTGTGATGTGCGTGTGAGCATGTGTGTGTGGCAGAGTCTGCCTGTGTGTGTGTGTGTGTTTGTGTCTGTCTGTGTGCGTGCTGGTTTGGGAAGCGGTTAGGGAAAAATACTCATGTGCTGATTTAATCAGAGATGTTTCCTTTTGCTGGGTTGCTATTTACAGAACTCCTGTAATGACTCAGAGTGCAAACGCCAGCGTGCAGATACCCATCACCAGGACCTGGCACACAGTCAAGTTGGAGCCTTTGACTGGGTGCTTAGACATGCAGAATGACCTCCAAATAACAGTATTATAGACTGGATATTATTAAGTATTCAACAGGACCACCAAAATAAGAGCCAGACCTATTCATTCATTTCTTTGTGCATGATGCTTTTTTGCAATATGCAGTGCTTTGGGATTTTTAGCACACACTCTTAAGACTGCATAGAACCCCAACAGCCCTGAACATTAAGGTTGTTTTATGGTTCCACGTCTTCATGTTTGTGTGCTTGTGTTTCTGACAGAATATCAAGCACAACATAATGCATAGGTACTTGCCTTTATACTTCTGTGCAAGAGGCACTTAATAAAGTAAGATGCACCAAAACCAAATAAGAAACACAAAAAATGAATTCCTGTGTTTCTTGAATGTTTCCAGAAATGGATTCTGAATGTTTGCTGCCCCGAAACACTACCAGAAGTTCTGTTTTTATTTTGTTTTGTTTCTGTGATTGTTTCTGTTTTTATTTTGTATTGTAATGTGATTCTGTCTTTCATGTGCTGCAGAATAAGAACCTGCTGTAAACCCATTTTAACTGAGTCAGGCCAGTTTAAATGTAACGCATTTTACAAACAAACAGGGTGGTAGAAGTCACATAGACATGACCCAGTTCCATGCTAGGTGGAGCGCACCAGACACCAAGAAGTAGTTCAGTAAACTTCTAACTGTAGTAACTGTAACTGTAGTGGTAAGAGCACTTTCACACCTGCCTTGTTTAGCCTTTTGAAAATAGTAATAGTAGTTGAAACAAACCCTGGTGCTTTTACCCCCTTGGTGCAATTCATTTGGTCACGCATGAAAACGGCAATCTCACCTGGATGTGGACCAAAACAACCAGATCAAGACCCTGTTGAGGAGGTGGTCTCTCTTGGTACAGCTACAAACAAATTCTGGAGCGGTTTGTTTGTGGTGTGAAAGTGAACTGACCTACATCTGATGCAAAGGCAGGAAGCATTGTGTGTTCTGGTCTTAAGCAGGTGCTGTAGCCAGCTTCACTGCACTCTTGTGAATGAAGAACTGGAAGAAGCAGCTTGGTAGCTTCAGCAGCTGGCAGATGGCAATATAGAACAAGAAACATATACAAGAAACTGCCTTCTTGGTATATGCCCCAAACTATCATTGAAATAATGAACAAACACCAAAGCTGCTGATGGCACTTCATGCACATGTTGGATGTTGTACTGTATCAGCCAATCAAGACTCTCAATAGAAAACGTTTCCCTTCTCTGCTCCTTAACCTTGCGATATTTTTCTGACCCTGAACAATGCCATGGACCTCCCACATGGCTTTTGTTGATACAGTTTGGTTTGTTTCGATTTTTGCTATGTGAAACAAAATTGAACTGAGTGAATAATGCAGCAAAGTATGAACTATTTCACCAATTTGAACCAAAGCAAAAGAGACTATAGGCTAGATGTGAAAACAACCTAGTCGAATCATGATTTTAACATTTTGTTTTGCAATTCTCTTCAACATTGTGATACCACAGCACTTTGTTACGGGAGATCACATGGTAGAAAAAATTTATCATAAACCGTTCCCTCAGATTTGAAAACTGTCACGGTCCTGTCTGGACTCTTGTTTATTTGCCTGCTCTGTGTGTCCCTCTTGTGTTCCTGTAGTCCTGCCCAGCTTGCCTTCCCCTGCTCACCTGCCCTGTGTTAGCCTCGTTAGCCTGATTCTGGTCCCTGCCCACTCCAGCTGTGCCCTGTTTTGTCGTTAGTTCCTTGTGTGTATATATACCATCAGTATCCTTTGATCTTGTCTGATCATCATCAATGTTCCTTGGGTTCTCTGTGTCCTTGCAATTTGCCATTTTGCTTAGTAAAGATGTGTTCTCTCAGCCTTGCCCCTCACATCCCATTTGAGATGAGATACAAGGTCTGGTAACACTAGGCTAACGGTTTATGAATCTGAGGGTGCAGATTTGTACACAGATTTCTTTTTTCCCTGATGTGTGAGTCAAGGGGGGTTGGACTTTTTTTAAAGTCAGCATAGTTTCACTCATGTCAGTCCTGCATACCTCCAACCCACCCCTCCACCCCTGCACCTATAAAGCACTAGCACACTTTTATTGCATATCTAGTGCTTGGATAGAGACATGTTTGCCCAAGAGCACGTTAACATGAAATCATGCACAGAGTATGTGTATACATATGTGAACACATCCACACACTAAACACTGGATGCATACCCTCCTTTTAAAATATCCTCCATCTGTGTGCATATACAGATACATACATGCATGCACGCGCACACACACACACACACCTTACTGTATGCTCATCAATCATTCTTTTTCCACAGGAGTGTCCTCCAGGATAGAGTCTTAATGTCCGTTATGAAACCTGGGCCATGGGTTGTAAACCAATATTAGTTTACAGTCCCTGGGCCTTTCAGCCTAGTTTGGTTCTGTGCCTAAGTACTCCTCAAAATCAAATCCATTTATAATGCAGCGGTGCATGAACATTTGCTTCCCCTTAAAGGCCCAAGCTGGAGTCAAAACAGCATCATTAAGATCACCCCGCCACTTTTGTTATAGCAAAAGTTATTGTGCTGAAGACCTTTTTTGACTGCCTGACTCGGTATTTACAAACAGTATTTACAAGCAGAGGAATAAAATGTACCTATATTTCACTGGAAACTGAAAGTTGCAAGGGGATGATTTTTCCACCACAAGTGCTTTTCAAGGATTTGTTTGTGTAGTGTTGATCTACGCCAAATAAAATCCAGATTGGTACTTTATAACAAAAAATGTTTGCATGCTGATGTAATGTCTTTTTTAGGACCAAGACTTACTGTACTTCCATCAGACCGATTGCCTGAAAATGTGCGACTGTCATGAGGGAGAAGGTGTGGGAGCAGGTTGGCCTCCACTGACTGGGTGTGAACTTGGGGTTCACAAAGGCCCCCGACCAGAGGGAAACTGCTGTCTTACATTAATATTACTTAATTGGACCTTCTGCACCTTTAGCAGTGTAATACACACTCCAGCAGTTGTCTTGGTGTATGACAGGTGTTAGAGTAGATGAAGGGTCAGTGAGAAATGACATCTCCTGCAATTCTAGATTTCCCGTGTGAGAAAGTGAGACCGAAAGACAGAGAGAAAAAAAAGTGAAATTAAAAGAGAGGTGGTAGAACAGGGCCAATGTATGAGCATGATCATTTATTTGAAGGTTTGTAGTAGAGTCACTATACCTTGAGTCCAAGTCAAGTCTCAAGTCACCAGTGCTCAAGTCCAAGCCTGAGTCATTGGTGTTTGAGTACAAATACAAATCTGAGTCAGAAGGGTCCAAGTCCAAGTCTCTGTAATATTATCTCAAAAAATCTCCAAATCAACAATATAGACCTTTTTCACAGCAGCCATTTTGACATGAAATAGTAGGTAAACACAGGTGTGATCAATCACATTAAGTTTTGTTCCATTTAGGTACAGAAGCTTAATTAATGTGATTAATAACACCTGTGTTTACCTACCATTTCATGTCAAAATGGCTGCTGTGAAAAAGGTCTATTGAAGACATAAAAATAGACTTATTTTTGTTTTATTTTTAATGAATAAATCATCCTTTCATGAGCTCAGAGGGTGGCACACAAAAGCAAATAGATTTCAAATTCATGAACAAAGAGCCAAGACCAAAACTAAGTCACTCTTTGATGTGTTGCATATTGATTGGTAATATATTTTATTCCTGAAATGCATGAAGAACTAAGGTCCAACCTTAGACTCATATTGTGTTACGCTGCAAATCGGCTGGTGTCTGTCACCTTGTGAATTTAGGATGAGAAAACGATCTTTGCTGTCTACACTTAAACATCAAAATGATGTATTTGATTTATCTAATAATAAATCATAAGTTAAGAATAATCAAGTCAGATTCACTGCAGGGCAAGTCCAAATCAAGTCCAAATCTGGGAAAAACTGGACTCATGTCCTACATCTCTGGCTTGTGTATAAAAGAATGCTTGCATGTGTGCATGGTTTTTCCATCACATATGTTTATGTGCGAGCGACTACGAATTCAAGCATGTACGTCATTGAATTTTTTCTCTCAGGTATGCATATGCAAGAGTAAGTGCGTGAATGTATGTTTGAAAGTGTGTGTTTGTACCTCACGCAGACCCCACCGGCACCTTGGAGGCCATGTTTGCATCTGCCCTGTGGGGTTTCCCGGTGCAGACCCCTCCCTGTGAGAAGACAGGAGAAAAGAGGAGGGTGTCCGCTTGACAGCACCAAGGAATGACTCCCTCCAAATGCTATGCAGTGTGACATCTGCAAACTATAACACCCCCATAAAGCCCCCAAAATGGGATACAAAGCACAGGGCCACAGCCTTTTTCTGCTCACATAATGAGGCCACGGGATAAGCATCTTCACAGGGAGAGAGGGAAGGACGAAGGAGGAGGCAGACTGAGAGAGAGAGAGAGAGAGAGGTGGGAAAGAGAGACTCCTTGAAGTTCAACCCAAGTGTCAGCTTTGTTTTAAGCAGATGAATTAATAAGATGTCAGTATTTTGCTAAACATTTACATTACACCTCACAGCTGTAATTACATTTATGACATACACCATAAGCATCATCATACTGAGCGATTCAGCATGCTGGTCTTGAATCATCCCAATTGTCACCTTTAACCAGGATGTTATTTATCAAAATTATTTCAAACTGTTCCTCATTTGCACGCTTGCCGAGCTCCACTCTCTTGACAAACAAACTCCATTATTACACTCAGTTTCTGATACGATCTATCCAAGTGAGTAGGCTTGGAGGGATTTCACTCTGCTGCGTGATGGCAAGGCCTCTGAAATTCCAGCGCTCTTTCCCCCCTGTAATTGTTCCAATTGTGTGGGTGCGTCAAGTCATGGCAGACTGGGACTGGGGCAGTCCTTAAATAGAGGCTGGCTCCTTCAAGGATCAACTCCATCAGACGCCTAAGCAGCCTGAGGACCTGTCTACTGGTTCGCAGCCAAACATCTGAACACAGGGACCAGTTTAGCCCAAACGTCTATCTACTGTAAAACAAATGTGATAAAATCCTGTTTAATTTGAGATCACTGGTCAGATAATTTACTGCACTGTGCATACACAGCCTGAATATCTTGTATTATTGCCATGGAGAAACTTTAGAGGTGCGACTATTATTCAAAGCTGTAGAATCAACTACCTTGCAAAAGTGTCCGACACAATGATCGTCCAAGATCTAGAATATCTGATGTTAAATTTAAGTCAGAGAAACATGACATGAAGAGCCTGGAGACCTCGATCTGTGCAAACTAACCCCGTATAGCAAGAACATAAAAGCTTGAGGCAGTCGTCCCCTGTCAAAGACGAGGTGATATTCAATCAGACTGAACCTGGATAAAGTTTGCTTGTCTGACCCAGAGAGGGAGTCGACCAGATGTCTTATCTCTACTAAGCCACTTGGGGATCAGTGTCAGAAATGCCAGCAAGCAACACCAAAGCCCCCTGGCGATCCCAGATGCAACCCTATCTCAGTGGCCGACTTAAGGAGCTGAGGAGAAGCTCCACCGAGTCTCCTGCCGCTCAAACTTCACCTTGGCTTCCTCTCTGATTTCCTCCCCTGTTGCCATTTTTTGTTGGACACATGTAATTGTGGTGTACTTTTCCCCTTTTCCTTTTCTGGGGAACAGGGAAAGCCCTGTGGATTCATGGGCATTGAACCCTAATTGAGCTAATGGCGGTGGTATATCTAAATTACCTCCCTCCATCCATGAGGGCTGCTGTGTTTATGTCTACTGCCTTGGGTAAACGTCCCCCCCCCGTCCTGTCATTTATCGGGGCGCTTGTTTGTTGTAGAATGCAGCTCTGCAGCAGATCTTTATCGGTGTGGTCATAGCCAGCGGACCTGTCTGGCCCATGTAGACAAACTGTATGGGAGATTTGATGACTACTCTTTGTAACCGGAGTAGTTCACCTAGAAGTCACGTAAAAAATTTTATAACAGTTTTGCAACTCAATATAATGAATGGATTTGAACCAGCAGCCCTCCACCCACAGACTCCCTAATTGTTCAGGTTGGATCTGACCGCACTGCTTCCCCATAATGCACTTGGACACCATGCGGCTCTGCTGAAAGCCACTGTTGCCAAGTGCATTTATAATAAGCAACTTTGATTTTTGTTTTGGTTTTTTCCAAAATTGAATAAGAGTTTTCGGATTTTTTTATCTATCATACTGATATCGAAACTATTGTAGAATCACAACTTCTCAGTAGCCAACAGTGTAAAGAGTTATTAACATCAGGAGTGACCCAAAGTCAAGAAAATGTGGAAAAATGTGAGGAAGAATGTTAAAAAATGTGAATTTTTAAATAAATAGTTTAGTCTCTCTATTATCTAAAACTAAAGTAGGTGTACTCCAAATATTAATGACTGCATTATGATAAAAAAAAAAAAATTAGCACTTAAAGTTCAACTTGAAATGTAACTGACAGGCATGCAACAAAACTAAAATGTACAACCACTCCATATTATGTGTACTTTGTTGTATAGCAGCTGACAAAGATGAGTATAATTCTAAGACGCTATTGAAAAACAAAGTATTGGGTATTTGCCGATTCTGTTCACACTTATGTCCATTAAACTTGTGATGCTATATTAATATTCCCTTCCCCAATGAAATAAGCTGAAGAAAGGCGTAAAAACATGTCTAGCAGATTCACAGTTCCCATGCAACAGAAGTCATGTTTATAATCCAGCACTCCCAATACTAACCCAAATAGCACTTCCGACCCCAGTGAGAATGAAAACAAAAGTAGGAGAATGAGCAGCAGCGCGGTCCCACGTTGGCCATTGTGCCAGTGACTCCCCTCAGGAAGCCGTCACCGCTGCTCCCTCATAACATCACTGTTGCAGGTATCCAGCTCCTGCCGGCGAGCAGGGAGAGCCGCACTGACAGATGTGATGTGTAGGCCCGCATCAGCACACCCCGGTTAGGCCGCCGAGTCACATCCTCCTGCCGAGCCTGCCGCTGACCTGGGGTGACCCCTAGCTCCCCCTCCTCTCCATGGGATCCATGTGAACGCACACAGCCTCCATGGATCCTGCTGTTGACACCAATATAGGGGGGCATCCTTCGCGGGACAGCTCGTTCCAGCAAATTGAACACAGAAGAAAAGACCCTTTTGTTTAGCTTTGTCTTGGACGCATTCTGCACTCTTCTCACCAGCACAGGCCTACTTCCTCTTTCGCTGGTACTTTGGGTGGGTAAAGAAAATAAATGAGGGCGAGTATCCGTTTTCCCGCCAACGTCCAATCTATCTGGTGAGTTGACCAACTGTCCGCCCTCAACAAAACGGGTTGCATTTGAGAATAAGTGCTTGAATAATGGGTCAGAATTTGTTCTGTGAGCCACTGTGCTGCGGGAACAGTGGAAGAGGAGAATTCAACAGATGATTCAACGTGTAATCAGTCAGGATTTGATGAAGACAAGTGAAAGGATGGAGAGGAGAGGAGAGGAGAGGGAACAGATGACGGCAGCAGCACCGAGGTGTGTGAGAACTCATTTTCAGCCTCTCCCTCCCTCCCTCTCCTCCCCTTCTTCTCTCCATTCTCCCTCATTTCCTCGCTCCCCAGTGCCCGGCCTGCTCCAGGTTGAGGAGTCCTGGAGCGAAGGTCTGCCTCGGAACCTACAAGGTCTGCAGGAAAAAGGTGATTG
Source organism: Neoniphon sammara (assembly GCA_900302535.1). Taxonomy (NCBI): domain Eukaryota; kingdom Metazoa; phylum Chordata; class Actinopteri; order Holocentriformes; family Holocentridae; genus Neoniphon; species Neoniphon sammara. Next base: position 12,381 of record OMKZ01042454.1, read on the forward strand.
AAACCATGTGAGATGAAGCAAGCTCTGGAATCAGCTTTCCATATGAGCTAACCCCCGAAACCTTAGCTGACAAAAATCTGGAGTGGATGAAGAGGTCCCAGTGCCCCACCCGAGCATAAATAAGGACACAAACAAAAAAAAAAAAAGGATTCCTATATGTATATGGCTGGAGTGAATTTGGTTGTATACTGAAAGTGCTAGGTGCCAATACACAAACCAGACAGATGTACGATCACACTTCATACAAATGATAAGTTGATTATAGGGAAACATGATCAAAGTGACATTATTTGTCACACAGATGTGCAGCCTAGCATGACTCTGGTACCAATTACACACCCCTGCATTTTGTCACGACAGCACCCCCTTTTCCTTGGCGACTTCGTACCTGGGTTTCCAAAACATGACAGACACATGTCAGACGCTGCTCTCGTACCACAGCCAGCGGAACGAGTGACACACGATGATACTGCGGTGTTTGGAATTTGACTCAACAGGTTTCCATGAGATTCCCAACGAACTGAGACACCGCAGGATTTCTATTAAACCCGTGCGTCATTATCTTCGAAGGGAAACCCATCCTTTGAAGCTACGTGTCGTTGTGCGTATCTGTGAATGTGCGTGTGCATGCAGGCGTGTGTTTCTGTGTGTGTGCCACAGTGAAATGCATAAAGGCATAGAATCTCTTTCTCACACACGCACATGCTACCCGACTCCCTTGTTTGTTTGTTTTGGGTGTAACTCTGAAACCATGGTGCTGGGCCACACATCGCTTCAGTTTCAATTTCAAAAGGCAGTCAGACATACCAGTCCCATGTAACTCTATTGTCTCCTCCTCTGCCTCTCTCTGTCACTGTGCTGCATGTCTCTCTCTCTTGCTCTCTCCCTCTCCCTCTCCCTCTCTCTCTTTTTCTCACACACACACATGCGCGCACACACTGACAGACGAGAACCGGCTTCATCATTAGAGCTGGCGAGGCACCACCGCAGCTCGGCTAATCATACTCAGGCACTGAGCTCGGTGAACTCAACTGTTCCAGTGGCGGGGGCCAAACTC
>OMKZ01042454.1:22670-35602 GCA_900302535.1 Neoniphon sammara
TGCCTTGCGTGGAGCGCTTTTTGGAAAATGTTCACGGTTCATTGTTCATGGGGTCAGTACAGGGGGGCCTTAAATGTTTCTGTTGGCATGAACAAGTACGTCAACAGGGCTTCGGCACAACCGGAGCGCTCTACATGAGTCAGACACGACCTACAAATCTACATACCTCAGGCTCCGCAGTGCACCTGACCTGGGGAAGCTGGAGACGCTGGAGAAGGAGGTCCAGGTTTAACTACTCTCTTTTTCTCGTTCTGACATCCGGCCATCACTCTCTCGCTCTCTGCAGGGAACAGAAGGGTCACAACGAAGCCTTTATTCTGGCTCGGGTTTAGCAGCACACACGGCTCTGGCCTCCAGCAGAACTCCTACTCTCTCTGGCGCATGTTAAGGTGCTCTATCATCTCTCTCTCTTTCCCTTATTTTCTCCCTCGTTTTCTCCCCCCCCTTTCTCCTGTCTTCTCTCTCTTCACAAGGCCTTGTAAAATCACCTGGCAAGAGGAACTTGGAGCACTGGACAGGATGAATGTCCCCAGTGTCCCACAAAGTTTTACAAGCTTTTTTGTTTCATTAAAATGAAGGGTTCACTGAATAGAGGTCCGCTTTCCTGTGCCAGAGGGTCTATTATTACTGAATTTACTCTAACAGACACAGTTACAAGGTGATTCAGTATAAATTTATCAATTTCCAAACTTTTCTGAGCAATGGGTATTAAATTTAATTTACTAAAGATGTAGAAGCCATTGTGGCCCTTAGGGTTTACATTTGTATTTTATATTCTTGGACAGATAATTGCTGCCTTGCCACGATATCTGACCAAAAAAAAAGTTTCTGGCTCAGAAAGTTTGCACTTAAGGGGAATTGTTATAGTATTGTTCCCTAGCAGTACAACCTTTGAAGACAAAATGATGGCTGACCAGCTTGTGATTGAGGAAAAACTCATTCCGCAGGTGAATTTTTTTTTTTTTTTTTAAGCCTTAGGCAACTCAATTAACTGAATTGGTAAGACGTGCAAGTTCATGATGATCAGACAGATGGCTGCACAGGAATAGATTTTCATATGTGATGACTCATAGGGAGCTTTTTGCTACAGTAGCTTTCATGCATTTTAAACAACAGTGAGAAAAAAAAAGGTGGGAACATGTATGGGAAAATGTATGATGCACAAAAATAGAAGCTAGATGCTGTCTGAGGAACAGCGCCAAGCTTGAAATGTGTTGCAACTTAGTGGCTGCTTTACCGAGTCTATTTTGTGTCCATTTCTTGCTTTGAAGTCCTTGTGACTTATATATTGATTTTTCAGCTTTCACGCATCACCTGTCCTCTGAACAGCTCGCACCATCAAGGAAGATATGTTGTTATAGATTATATTACAGTCCTCCATACCTCTTTGCATTCAGATAATCATGTAATGTAAAATAAGATACTGTAAACAGTCTATTGCCACAAAGTATATTTGCTAATTAAAAATTATTTTGTATTTTTAAATTTGAGCAAGAAAGTTGGCTGTTTCTGTTAATGAGGCACTTTATCTACTGTATTTCAACTACTGTCCGATTATATTTCACAGCATTGGACTGAAAATATGATGTAAGCTGAAACTAATAATTTATAAATAAATGTTGCATGGGGAAAGTAATTCTCTCAGCAGGCAGTTTTATAAATCACTCTCTCCTTGGCCACTACCTGAACATGATCTTACAGTAACGATGTCCAAGTAGACAGTGTTTTTATGAATGAGGCTGCAGCTGACTAAACTAAATGAAGACGTGAGCCAATTCCACATGCTTCTGTCTGGACACACATCCTGCATCTGATCCGTGCCACATATAGAAAAGTATTTGGATGGTAATTGTGCAGCCACTGTTGAGTAAATTAAACAAATTCATTGTTATGGTAAGTGAGAACCAACCTCATAATGAGAGACATGCTGTTGTCACATTGGATGATCCAATCCCACAAATGACTGAAATTCCCTCTACATCAGCTAGAGGGCAGTCTTGTATAAAATCTAAAGACATATTAAGGCAGGGGCACCTTGTGGCTCTGGATAGGCGACATAGTTTCTTCCCTTTGGATTAGACCAGTGATGTCCAGAATTGCTTGTGGATGGAAACTCCACATGGAGATTAACAGGTTCACTATGAAACACAAGTTCCACAAAAGCACTTGCAAAAAACACTAGCAGAAGTTCCATAAAAACACCAAAAAGTGCTAGAAAAAAGGATTTACTCATTTGAAAGTGAAAGGAAAGTAGGATATGAAACACAACAGTAGAGTATAAATTGCTTCATTATGGTGTGATTTCATTGTCTTGAACAATGACAGTCAAGCTCTCATAACACGCAACTTGTGTATCTGTTTTTGTGCGTCTGAGACTGAGAGAAACCAGGGGAGAGAGAGAGGCCAAGAAAGACATGATTCACCAAGTGTGATAAGAAGAAGAGACAGACAACAGCTTGAAGAGGTTGTTGTGGTTCAGATTTTAAAAAAAGACTACTGCTGCCTTGTATATGAGTTTAGTATCTAAGGATAAGCAAACCGAAAAAGCAAAATTTATAATATAAAGTTATACTTTTACAGGCATGCACATTAATTCAAAAAACCTTTTTAATGCTATGATTGTACATCTTTAACTGAAAAAAAATGAAACTCTTAAGATGGATTGACTGCCCTCTCCCTTAAGACTGTACCATGCAGAGTGACGATTCACGACTTTAACAGAAACTATAAAAACCCTGACAACGGACAAGAGAATATATCATGATGTTTAATGTCTCTTTTATTATGCACCCTCTGAAATACCAACATTTTTCAAAACGTGAAAACAGTTTAATTTCATAGGCACCATTCAAATGTTGTAACATTTAAATGGCACGTTCATTCGTCAATTTGAAATGTAGCCACATTATCTTATCTTTTTTATTACATGTGCTTTAAAATGCTCACATTCTTCAGAACGTGGAAGCAGTTTTATTTAAGAGGCAACATTCGAATGTCAGGAAATGTAACATTTTTAAAGCCAAGCTCAGTGTTCAATTTAAAAAGCAGCAGCGTTATGAATTACACATATCTTTTACAACATAAACTTTGGACTGTTCACTTTCTCAAAATGTGAAAACAGTTTTATTTAAGGGACCTCCGCACTATGTCATGACTTCACGTTTTTAATGCCATGTTCACTGGTCAATTTGAAAAGCAGCATGGAAGGTAAAGGTAATTGCCACTAATGTCTTTGACAGTCAGTAGTGTAACAAGCCATGTACACATCTTCACATTTCCTCAGACTTGTTTGGTAGTTGTCTCTCATTTTGTGGTTGCAAAACATCTCGGAGAGAAGCCCCGAGGGAGCGCACGGTTGGATTAGATACATGAGAGAGCCACCCAGGCTTCATCATCACATTATACAACACTCAGCGAGCAATGTCTGGTTCAGCTCAATGCAAAGTGAATGTGATGGGGACCATTTTCCCCCTCCAGGAGCTTGGGTTTGGAGGGTGTGCGTGTGTGTGTATGTGTGTGTGTGTGTGTGTGTGTGATTGCGGTTAGACCCTGGCCATGGGAAGAAGAACATGGAAAAATCTTGGAACTGAAACATGTCCATCCTCTCCGGCCGTCAAGAGTGGTGACTAGAAAACTGAACAGTGCACTGGAGGACAGGAAAATAATCTCGGAAAAACCACAATCTGATCCCCCACCCTTTTATTTATAACACTCTGCCTCTAACCCACACACATGCACAAAAAAAAAACACAAAAATGCATTCATACCGCAAACACGTACATACACACACATGCAAAGACAATCACATAAAAACGTGCATGTGCAACTAACACCCATGTATGCACATTAACCTCTTAAAGTCCTATTTCCTTTTAAGTTTCCCCTTAAGTAGCTTCAAAGTTAGAAACCTTATTGTATGACGATGTCACATACATTCTGTATCTGCTGGTTGCAGCACTTCATTGAAGCTACATTACACTTAGTATATTCAGTGAAATATTCAAACCCAAGGTGCCATTGTTTTATGGCTGCAGCATTACATCAAATAGAAAATATCTAGATGTCTTGTACATCACTTTATACACATTTCCCTGTAATTCAGCAGGACATGTTTGATATCTTTGGAAACCGTTGGATCTCCATTAGACTTTAAAATAAAGTTCTGTGATTTTGAAGAAAACTCGGCCACACAGCGACGATGAACCCAGAGGTTGAGAGGTGAAGACAATGCACAACATGTATCTATACTTTGAACACATATGCACAAAAGGAAGTTGAGGGCACGTGCAAAGAAACACCTCCATCTACGTTGTCACTTCCACCTTGTCAAATTAACAGTGTGTTCACGAGAGAGAGAGAGAGAGAGAGAGAGAGAGAGAGCCTGGCACGAAGCAGCAGCAGCAGCAGCACTGGGACGAGCTTGGAGAGCTTGATTGAAAGGCTTCCGAGAATTCTCTGGCTTTGTTGTGCAACTCCCCCAGTGCCGCAGACACGGCTAATGGCTTTAGCAGGGGCAGGTACACAAAGCTCCTGTGGCCACAAACCGGAGCTGGACAAACTTTACTGTTGACATCTGGAATTTCTTTCCTCCTCTTCCTTTTTATTCTCTCCCTCCTCCTCCTCCTCCTCCTCTTCTTCTTCTCCCTCTTCTTCCTTCTTCTTCTTCTTTTCATTTGATTGAGGGCTGACTCACTCAGAACAGTATCCATCATCGTAAAAGCGTCAGCCAGATAAATATAGACATTTGTTTTCTTGTCCGTGTTCTGGCACTGCATATTTTACCACACATGATATCATGCCCTGTTCTGCTGTCGGCTTGACCGTACACTGAACCCCTATAGGGTTTCACTGGTGTATGTACACACTGAGTAATTATCATAATGGGTGTTGTCACCACCAATTTATCTCACGTCATAGATATTTTGCGTCTTATCATAGTTTCGTCTGCTGTGGGCTTGACAGGCCAGACGGTGCAATATCTCCAGCATTACGCTGCCTGAACCCCTTAAGTTTAAGTGCACACACATTATCATTATACAACGGGCCATGTCACTGGCAATCCATTGCGTGTCTTGGCTTTCCTGCAGCTCTCATTATTTCCACTGCATTGATCTATAATTCAGGATATCAGTGCGTATCGTATCTCAGTAAATGACGTTTTTTTATAGTTAAAGTTCCATTGAGTAAGACTTCCCATTGTTGTGTGTCAGAAATTGACTTGGGGCCTTATTCATGTCGCTTCCTGTCTCTTTCTCATGTTTCCTATCACTCTTCACTAAACTGTATATTGTCAAGGAGAACAGTGATTGAAGTGCAGTTCCGGTGGGGAGCCAGTGTTTCTACATCCAAAGGCCCAATCAGCACAAAGGGCTCCAAGTAATCAATAAGATATGATGACAGAATAATTTAAGGGAATGGTCTCTACATGATGTTCAGGTCCGGGGAGCAACAGTTTTATGATATTAACAGATTTTATATAAAAAGGATTACAGTCATCTGAAAATGGCACTGGATTGTGTTAGCTGCATGCAGTTAAAAGATTAAAATCACCCTGTACTTTCAAAAGTACAGGGTGATTCTTAAGTGAATCAGAATGTGTTTATTAAAGATAGACAAGAGTTAGATTGTGACATTTTAGACCATAACATTATTTTACACATCTTAAAATATGGGTCCATACTGGTTAGAGATGATGAAATATATGTAATTTTTTAAAATAAATTCTTAATTCAACTTCTTACTTTTATGGATTTAGGGACAAACATTACCAAAAATATAACTGATTAAACATGTTATGTAGGTTTGTAAATGTACATGAAAATGTAGACATGTGTTTACTTCAAAACTCTGTCACCTTCATAAACTTAAAACTTGAAAATATAAATCACATTAAGCTACTGAGTTTGCACTTTCCAACAGATTATGGTTCTGATGAATTAAGGAGGTAATCAGTAATCTGCAGTGTAATGCAGTTTGAAAGATGCCTAACTAATACTGCAGATGATGAAGTTGTCACAAAGATAAGACATATACTCTCCTCTCAGCCTTTGAGACATCCTCCTTTGAAAATGACTCACAGAATGTCAGGAAGAGTGAGGGAGATGGAAATCCTTGTAATCCTCCTTCCTCCTTTGACCCCCGGTGCTCTCTATAGCATAAAGCAATAACAACTCCACCTGAACTGGCAACCTTACAAGAGGAGGCTCTTACAGGCCTTCTTCCAGTAAATATGAATAATGAAAAAAAGTCCTGCATTATTATGTTCATAACTCACTGTCAAAAAGTAGAAAGAGATTTATTGGCCTACTTCTGTTTAAAAATACACACACCGATTCAAAAAAGCATGTGCAAATGCATTCGTGCACAAGTGCAAACACACACATACAAACGCACAGTGGCAAAGACAGACATGCACACAAACTTAGGGACACATACTGCCCATTTCATTAGTTTGCAAACACGCAAACATATATACATACACACATACACACACAGACTCACTCACACATGCACACATGCACATGCAAGTCCACAGAGAGGCAAACAGGATGCTGCTGTTCAGATAGAACTCTCACCTCCTTCATCCTCCGGCCCTCATCCCTCCCTTCACAGGAATCAGATGTGGAGAGATAAAAAATGGAAAGATGACACGCTCTGGAGCCACACTGCCTCCCCGCCCACATTACTAATAGTAGAGCTGCAAGGAAATTGTGCATGTGTGCGTCTGCATCCGTGTGCGTTTGGCGAAATGTTCCTTTATCTTTGCACGTGCTTGCACTTGGGTGGATCTTCCTTTGTGTGCTTCTGTATCTCTATGTGTGGTTGTTGGGATGGTTGTGTATCTGAGTGTGCGTGTGCGTGTGTGTGTGTGTGTGTGTGTGTGTGTGTGTGTGTGTGCTTGGATGCACGTGTCTGGTGTGAGAGCATAAGAGCGCTCACATGTGTTCTTACATTCGCCCTCTTGCGTGTGAATGGCTATATTCTTATGTGCGGGCAAAACGCTCCGCAGTGGGCATAAGGGAGCCGGCGCCCCTGCACCTTGGGAGCATAAACCTCAAGTGTTTGTTTGGTGTTTGAGGAAGTGTTTGGCCCAGTGAGCGTGTTCCCTTTTGGGCTGTTTGTTAGCCGAGGCTGATCCTGACAACCCTCCAGGGAGCGCGCTCAGTAGCCCTCTTCAAAGAGCGCTGACTCCCAAAGCAGGAAGTCCAGCCCTGAGTTGCTTGGAAACAGGACGAGGCAGACAGGAAGGAAGGTAATCCATGAACACGCAATGGTGCTACTGTCCCCTCAACACCCCTACATACACACACACACACACACACACACACACTCACATATATCCCATACCTCCCTCCTGACGCCCACACAAACAGGGGGATTCCAAAGACCCCACAGACATTTATTGTGATTTATCTTGTGTTCTGCGCTGTTAAATGGCCAGTGTGATCAGAAGCAGCTGAGTGTAGATGATGCTGGTTTCCTGCATTGCGGCTGTGTGTGTATGTGTGTGTGTGCGCCTTATGCGTGCGGATACCCTATAGGTCACAGAGAGCAGCACTGCCACAATGACAGCACACAGTCCCGTGGGCAGATTCTTACCCCTTGAAATAAAGTAGAGGCTGAAATCTGAATAAACTTTGGTATTTGCTTTAAAGTGTGATGGATGGGAAGGTTTTTTTTTATTTTATTTTATTTTTTTTAGCCGGATTGATTTATTCGTCTCTGGCAAAAGTACAAAAAGCCCATCAGCTTCAAAACGCTGGAGTGAAGAAAATGTATCTGATTTTTCTTTCCTGCAATATGCCGCGTCCTGCTGCTAAGCTGTTTTGCACCGAACCTACCTTTCAGAATAAGACTGATGACTAGCAGTTTTATATACTTCTTGGACTGGGATTTAAGGTGATCCAGCGTTCTAGATAATGGTTTACTGTCTAAAAGCATGGGATCCTGGAATACTCACACAAGGACCTATTATGTGTGCAGTTCAGTTCTTGAACATATTAAATCTGTATTAAATACATGTATGCTCTCATACATGCATGAATCCCACTAATCCAATCATGTCTGAATGGAGAAATACTACTTATAGTTTCTTTGGCTAAAAAAGCCACAATGAGATGGATTGAGTCTTAAGTGAGCAAAGCTTCAGGTCTATTTCAGCTGTTCCAACTGAAAACCACTAGAGAGCAGTCTTCAATTGATTTTCCATGTATGAGGCATTAACGCCTACTGTGGCCCATAGATGAGACCATCGCTGGAACAGAAAACTGATTTAGTTGCCAGTGAAATCAATAGCCTGGCTTCCACTCTGGGACCAAGCTTAGCATGTGATGGTATTGTGGAAGGGGAGAGATTTGTTTTTGTGGTATTGTGGCAGTGAGGTAAAGGTGATTTTTTTAGGCTGTTGTCATTGTTTTATATTGACCTGAAGTGGAAGCAAACAAAGATATAAAATTAAAGGAAAGGCAACATGGTTTCGGACAGTTTACTTGTGATTCAGACATTTCACAGAGTGGATTTTCTGGAAATCTTGCACCGTATCCTCCTGTTACAAAGGAATTATGAGAAAGAAGGGTCAGTCTTTATTATATGAATTTGCTATATCAATATACATTTTGCATTGAGTGAATTGAAAGCAAACCCTGACCCTGACATTAAGAGGCAGTATCTTCCTTTTACTCTTTGTATCTTTTGATGTGAAAATAATTTTATGCTACTGTATAGATGATTCAAATAAATAAAATAAATAAATAGACCCAGCTTATGCATTTGTTCACCCTATCTTCACTGAAAACAAATAGTGAAATTCAGTGAAATGCAGTTTTGAAATTGCATGTCTATGAACATTTAATTTAATGAATGACCTATGGTGCGATAATTCAAGAGATATTTTTTGTGTTAGACTTGCTCAAATCCCTAGCTCCCAAAAACCTCACTTGGCCCTACTGTGGAAAAATTGGGAAACTGCAAAATGCTAGATGATGACGGGCCAAAGCCATAGATAATGTGAGTTATAAGTATAATATAACCTCACAATAGCAAAAAAACTGTAGCCAACACCTGGTTTCAATTATCTATGATTATTAGCACCTGTGCCCCACACACACATACTGGCTACTCACAGACAATAAGCTTTCTGGAGCAATCAGCAGATAGTTTGCAGATTATTCCTAGTATTCATGGTGTTGCTGTAAAACCACCATCTATGATGGTCCAGTAAGTCAGACATCCAGATTTTCTATTAATAATGTTTGAGGCCAGTCTCTGCAGCTGCACCATCACGGCCAGTGCTGAGAGAAGGCACCGTTTTGGCCAGACATTACCTATGCTAGGAAATGGTTATATGCGTTTGCTAGTAACGAGGCTAAGTGCGATATAGACAGCTCATTTTGTGCTCTGGTTGTGTTTTAAATTAACACAAGCAGGTTAACAAGCTAGCAGGTCCTTATGTGCATTTGTAAAAATGAAATACTTAATCTGAATTTTAGATTTTCATGGTAATATTGGTAAGATTCCATTCTGCTCCACTGTGAAGTTCATCTCTTAGTTAGGCTTTCTTTTTATAAGATCTAATGTTTCATTACAAATGCTGGATTGGACCTAACATCAAAGAAGGTTAATCTTTAAGCCCTAGCTTACTTGGAAACTGTTGAATCAATACTGATGGAAATAAGCAAAAAGGAAGTGAATGATCGCATCGAATAATTTAAGTTATCATGACTCACACCCACAATGGAATAATTTAACCTTGTTTTGACAAAGGTCACATGCTGTTTTGATGAGCTTTTTGAAAATGTAAAATAATTGATGGAGGCTACATTACTTTTGTCCCTGCTTTGTTGGTGTCTTAATTCACTGCTACTTCACTGACTGTGACAATTTATTCAATTCCCTGCTGGCTTTCAATGAGCAACTGGCCACCAGTGTAATCACTGCTTAAATTAAGTTTCTTTAAATAATTTGAGTTAGGAATGCAAGGGTTTATTGTAAGATGCTGCTGCAACTTAGATGTGTTTTAACTTTGAGCAGTCAGTTTTGTTTTGCCTTCTTCTTCAACCACCCCTTGGTCATTCTTGAGGTAAGCAAAAAGCCCCCATTCTGCTGATTTAAGGCAGTTTTTGGTGGGTATAAGGCTGGAACGTCGTTTCACTTTGCCATTTTCTTGGCAAGTCCCCCCTCCCTCCTTTTACAATACAATAGCTCCCACACAAACACACACAAATATTGTAATTTACTCTTGTCAGAGGTTTTGACAGGTGCAAGTTTGTGTGAATGCAAGATTGCATGCAAAGACTTAAACCACTTACACAATTTTTTTCAATAACACTGAATGTATTTCAGCAAATCTGATTGCATGCTGTGATTTGGTTCTTGGCTGTACCAACAGCCAAGATATATATTGTATATTGGCTCCTATCTGCCTGCCAGCAGATAATATCTTGGTGACACTGATGATTATAGATACAAAGTACATTTACCAGACATGAGGTTGCAGAGACCGAGACAGAAGATGGAGCATTTCACCAATTCTTGGAAATAAGCTAAGTCAAAAGGCTTGATACTTGTTCTCTCTCTCTATCCAGCTATTTCTATACATCAATCTCTCATGTATCATTCTTTGTCCTTTCCACCAACTGTCTTTAGCCACCCCAATTCACACACACCACCCCCCACGCACTCCTCCCCAGGACAGTGGCGGAGATAAGAGACCGAGGCTCCCACAGTCCAGTAAGACCCAGGTGAACGTGGGGTCGCAGAGGGTCGCCCTGTCAGACAAAAGAGACTGATGGAGGGCCCTAATCCTGCCGGTGTCATGAAGATGGATCAGATGAAAACACACGCAGACATGCTCCCATGCATACATGCACCCCCACCCACCAACACACACACACACACACACACACACACACACATGCATTCACACATTTATATGGTAGCTTACACATAAATAAAACAGGAACATTTTGAAAAATGTTGTATATGCATGTATATATATACTATTTTTTCCTCTCTCTCTCTCTCTCTCTCTCACTCACTCTCTCTTTGTTTTTCTTTCTCTCTCTCTTTCTCTCTCACACACAGACTTACGCAGTGTGAGACTGACAGAGACAGGTTGGCGGAGGGGAGAGGGGAGATGTGACTCACGTCCAGCTCATCCATCTACAGTGCGTGGTGTGTATGAGCGAGCGAGGGTGCACATGCACACCAGCAGGCCTTTCGCGAACAAACAGTCTTTCTCTTATGCAAACATGGGCTTAGCTGGTCATGCACAAGTGCTTGCACATGCACACACACACACACACACACACACACACACACACACACTGCTACTGTGTGAGACATTGCATAACACTCAGAGAGCAGTTGTGGTTCATCTTGAGAAACAGACGGTTTGATATCATTGTCTTATTGGAACTGGAGAAAAAGGACTTTCTCATTCACACACACACATACACACACACACACACACACACACACACACACTTTCTATTTATTCACAAACACAGATACACAAGTGCACAAACACCCTTAATCTTTTCTCTCAATCAAACTCACACACACGCTCTCGCTCACTCAAACACGTTTTCACAGAGCGCACACATCCTGACACACACACAGACACACACTTTAATTTATACTGACACACAGATGGCCCCTGGTCTGACCACAAATGCAGTGTAACCCCTGCTCCCTGTGGTGCGGCCGGGGCTCAGACTGCCAGTAAAAGAGAGGGATGCTTCATGGCTCAACAATTCGCTGGGTAAATGGAAAGGGTTTGGTGTGTGACCTCAAACACTCTCTCTCTCTTTTTTTCTCTCTCTCTCTTTCCCTGGCTGTAGAAGTGCAGGTCAACTCTTAATTTTGTTGGCTGTCTCTTTCTCATATTTTCTCTTGCACTTGGTCTCATTTCTTGCACTGCTTTCTGATTTTTTTCTTTCCTCGGGACTGTGGAGGATTCGCCCGTTGAGATACAAGTCTCCTCTTTCGCTTCTTCATTCCGCTTCATTTTCTTTCTTATTCTCCCTCTTTTTGTCACAACCTCTCGAATGAATGAGTGTCTTTGGGAGAAAAGTGAGTTTTTGAAGTGTTTTGAGTTTCTTTTTCCTCTGTGCTTTGGTGAGATGTTTCATCCGAGCTCTTGACAAAAAAAACTCTTTATCTTTTTCTTTCTTTCCCTCTTTCTTTAATCTCTTTCTTTTGCTTTCGGTCTGTGATGAGGTCACCAGTGGAAGCACAAACCCACTTCTTTTTCTTTAAGATCCACTCTTCATCTCTCTGTTTCTCTTATTTTCTCTCTCACTTTTGCTTTTATTCTCATACCCTCTTTCATTCTTGCTTCCTCTCTCTCTCTCTCTCTCTCTCCCTCGCTCTGTCTCTCAGTGGAGGTGAGATCTTCTTCCCCTGCTGTCTGAAAGGTCAGGAGCAATGTGAGGACACAGGAGGACGGCAGACCTCAGCTCGCAAATATGAGCAGAATGAAGAAAAAGCTGCATTTCTGTAAAGTGCGGTTCAGTGGGTTTATTGGGTAACGGATATGTTGAAATCGAGTCTACAATTCGGTTTAGCCAAAAAAGTTTTAGTGGTATTAGAGACATTACTTCATTGGGAAGTGGATTTTATCGAGAGCAGCCTGTCCAGTGCGAGATTAAAAATCAGAGATCAGAAAATTGAGTAATTACATGCGTACTGATCCAAATGCAGTTGATCTACATGTGATTGCTCCGTCACCCACAATTGCCACTGCTGCTTATATTCTCAGACGTAATAATTAAGAAATGCTCCGCCCACCATTACAGTACGGTGTCACTGCTGAAATAATTATGCACTGAAAGCAAAAGATTACAATCCCACAGTCGCCATTTTTCTGTCGGGAGAAAATATTGGCTTGTATTTTTGAAATATGGCTCTGAAATCCCATATTCTGTTTCGCT
>OMKZ01042457.1:10791-27363 GCA_900302535.1 Neoniphon sammara
CGTTGGTGGCCTTGCCCTCCTCCTTGGCATTCATAATGGCTGCTACCCCATATGGGTACTAAAGCAGGGGCAAGCACATGCAAATTTAAGATTCCTAAATGGTCCACATCATTGGGATTTTTGATGAATCCTGATTATGACAAAACAACAGGGGCAAATTCTGATTTAATTCTTTTTCTGGTGACATTTTTTAAATAACAAGGCGCACCATCACCATCTTTTAACATCATTTAAATAACATCCCAGATTGCAACATCTATGGCAAAACTAGGGGGAAAAAATCTATAATATCACCCCTTTGAAAACACAGTGATCACACACTCTCTGTCGATTCAGTCAATGACAGGTGCAGGGTCGTGGCATATCAGTAATGTAATCTGTGCCTTGACATCCATTGCTGTTTGGCCCACCGGTCCACATCATTAGGAAACACTGCATGTGCTACTGAGAGGTGATATATGGCTATAATCCAGAGCATCATAGGCTACATGCATCAAGGTTAAACTGTTGTCCAAGAGCAATTTATTCAGACTGAGAAATAGAGGTAGATAGATAAGGGTTGTGCAGTTTTCGCTCCTTAGTTTGAGTAGCCCTGCACGGTTGACAGCCCTTCACGTTTGATTGAAGTCAAACTGTCAGAAAGAGGAGTAAAGGAGGACTGCACTGATAGAGAGCACTTGGGGAGTGCTGGTGCATCAATAAGCCATTGAATGGGAGCCAGGACAAGAGCTGGAGCATCACAGATAATACATATCCGGCCAACAATCACATGTCAGCAAACTGGAGACTAAAATAAAGAGTCCCACAAGGTACAGATTTTCTCTCTTTGGCGTGCTGGTCCATTTGTTCATCAGAATGCATCCCTCTTGTCCCCTTGAAAGTTATAGGTGTGCTCATACTCAGTGGTTGAACTCACACTTGAATGGCAGGAAATGTCAAACGCCTCACTGGAAACAAGAGTGGATAAAATGAAGAGGACAGGGAAAGCGAGACTGGCTGAATAGGAGTTTTTAAAAGAGACAAGGAGGATAGAGACAGAGCGAGAGGAATGAGTCAGAGTCTCCTACAGCTGTCAGGGTGTGGACATACCAGACTGATACAGTGGCCTTGTCTCCATTAGCTATGCTCAGCCTGGCAGGGGCAAGGCGTGGCATAGTATGGTTTGGTGTCTGTTTGATTAGCCAGCTAGACAAAGAATGTCTGAGTTGGAAATAATGAGCATGTCTCATGCACCCAGAATCAATGTTTATTTTCAGCACCACTGCCTGAGAACAGTGAGACAATCTATGGAGAACTGTCAATTTCACTGTTACATGTTGTGTGAAATACACAATTGGATGCAGCTAAGCAGAAATACAATGTTTTTACGTGTTTCCCCCACAAGAGACAGGAGACATTCTAATTGAATCAGTTGCCATTAATTCTTAATGTCATTGTTTGCAGCAGGGCTTTGATCAGTGAGCGACTGAAGAGGTTCAAAAGACAGTGGGGAAGCTCAAAGTGGAGATAACACATGGATGTAACATATACCCCCTTTACACCGGAGGAACGAATCTTTTTGCACCGGGGGTTAAGATTGTGGGCCCAACATGGTTCCAGCATGCATACTCTCCAAGGGGCCGTCGGGGTGGAGTTTTAGCTCTGAACATCCCTGATGGATAAATTGTATGACTCAAGCAGCGTGAAAGTATCACCCGGCCATTTTTAACACAAGCCATTAAAAGATTGTTTTATCAGAAGATTGTTTGGCTAGTAATTAAACTGTCTCCATTTGCAACTGCACGCCACGTCATAGTTGATCTGCATTACTCTATGCAAAAGTATTTTTGTCTTTTTAGCTTTTCTAACGTCCTAAATCACATTTCCGATGTCAACGTGTCTCTTCACCAAAACCAAATGCAACATCACAGCATCACATTAGCAAATAATTATGATGAGATAAAGACCCAATTCTGGCATTAATTAAACCCGTAAAAACTAATGTTTAATAAAATTTAAAAAAAAATTTCCATGAAAAAAATATACCTTCATGCCCCAAAATGTAACTCTACACTTTTGCCTTCATTTAGTATGCACAGATCCATGAATATGCAAATAGTCCCCGCCTCTATTCTCATCCTCACCAATCACATCCCAGCTCACCTTCGACTCTGCCTGCACAAACCTCAACTTGTTTTCCGTTTTGCTACTGTAGGCTTCACCAACCAGTGGCAAGAGGTAATATAGGTTGATTCAGCCATAAATGTCCAAACCAGAGGCCAATTCTGATGATGAATACCAAATTACCAATACCAAATTGTACAGGGACAAGTGGATGCAGCAGAATGGTAGTTTTGTGGGCTGGAACACAACAGGTCATATAGAAGCATCAGTATTACATTGAGACAGTTCCATAGCTAGTTAAAAACTCCTTGTAATTGCTTTAAGTGGAGTGAGTCTTTAATCCCTCTGCATTTATTGTTAAATAGGTGAATATTCTAACATGGAAAATTATCACACAAGCTGAAAAAGACAGTTTTTATTTCATTGTGACTTTCAGTTGATGTTCTCAGGATGTGGTGGCAATGCAGACACAAGAGCTTTGTTCCCTCTTCTAAGAGCAAGACCTAGGAAGTTTGGCCCAGGAACTTTTTGGTTGAAATGGGCAGCATCTGATGCCTCACCATGCCCCATCACTCTGAGAGTTCAACACCCATATGCTCCAACCAAATGCTGTGGTTGTGAGTTAGGAGTATGAGACGTTATCTGTGGGTATGTGTGAGAGTGGGTAGTCGTTGCATAGTACAGATTGCACTATTTAATTAAGATCATATTTCACATTTCGGCTTTACTGAATAGTTTTCAGTTTAGAGAGACAGGAAAGGTGGGTAAAGAGAGGATGGTGATGTCTGACAAATTCCCCAGGCCAGAAACAAACCTATGAAGTTGCAATTAACTAATTTAGCCTAACAGAAAACTCCAGATTACTGTAAATTACTGAAGGTTGAGGAGAGGAGAGAGGAGAGGAGAGGAGAGGAGAGGAGAGAAGAGGAGAGGAGAGGAGGGCTCTCTGGACTGTTTAAACAAAAGATTAGCATAATCTGCCTTTCAAATCAGACTGTGTCACAGGTGTTTACTGTGATTAAAAACCAAAAGCTTTTATTCTAATTACTCACTTAGGCCTCTGGCAGGACAGGGCATAGACAGATGAATAGTAGTCTTTCTTTGTCACAGTTGAAACACCTCACATAATCCAGTCACATCAGGTGAAAGACTGGGCTGGCTTCTTTTTAAAATGCAGATGGTGAGGGCAGGGCAGATGTGAAGAGGTTGCTGGGCCAAACACTTCAAACTAGGAATTTAATTAATCAGAAAACATATGAATTATAATTTTTGTATGTGTGTGTGCTACAGTGTTTTTCTATGCCAGGCATGGTCATTACGGTCAGAACCATCGTTACCTCATGCTGGCTCTGCCTGGCCCACGGGATGTCTAAGATAAACCACCATTTTAATCACAAGGCTAAACAAATGAATGAAATGACCTGAATTAGCTTATTATTTATTTATTTATTTATTTATTTATGTTTGTGTGTCAGTGTGTCGCGAGTGTGCATGCGTTTGGTCACGTGTGTCTGTGTGTCTGTCCACGGCTAATCTCCCAAACTACTGGGCCCATCAGCCTTAAATTTTTTGAGCACAGTTATGACCATGATGATGAAGAACCTCTTGTGGTAGAAGTGATTCAAAAACTTTGAAAAAACATTTGCTCTCGCTACTTCCATTCCTTCACCCCATTCATTGTCTAGATCGCTTGACCAGGCGCTGCTCTCTCCTTGGGTCGCTCTCTCTTCATTCATTTTCTCACTCGCTCTCTCTATACTACTGGACCTATCAGCCTAACAGGCTTTTTTTTATCTTATTGTGGCTGTGTTCACTCGATTGTGGGTGAAAAAATCCAGGAGGTGCAGGAGAGCAACACTGTAAAGAGCGTCAGAGGCTGATGCATCAGAGTGACCTGACCAATTTTCACTGTTATTGTGGATGAAAGCACCTCGTTAAGCAGAAAGTCTTGTCTTATTCTATACCTCAGAACATTAGTTGATAGCTCAGAGCTGTTGACCTTCTTCTTAGATCTGCTTGAGCTAGAGAATACGCTAGTGAACTACTGAACTGCCTGCTGAAACTCGGAAACTCGGCCTTGATTATGCTTTTCTTAAAGAATGTCTAGTGGCATTCTGCTCAGGTTGAGCCTCTGTAATGGGAGGCAAACAAATGGAGTGTACTTCAATCTGATAAGTAAGTTCCCAGGCCTCATAGGCTGGCATTGTCTGAACCACAGGTTGGAGTTGTCTGTATCAGATGTAGTCAAGTACTGCACAGAGGCCAGCCACTTCACAGCTTTTCTTTACAAGTTATACTGTCTGTATAATCAGTCACCAAAGAACTTAAGAGAGCTTGATGCTGTCGTCTCTGAAGTAGGTGTATGTTTGAGATGGATTGGTCGAATCTTAGTGATAAGGTGGGTGGCTTCATCTTTCAGAATAGTAAATGCTGTTTGGACGATGTAGGCTGCAATCTGCAATCAACTCACAGCTGCAGTTAAAGATGTGAACTGAAATTCAAGTGAAAAATGTATGCATGAGAGGCTAGCAGCAAAGTTGAGTTCAATTGCTTGGGCTGATGATGGACAAACCTGAGGAGCTTAAAGACCTGTCTTAGGTTCTGCAGTCCAGGGGCATTACTCTGTCTCAATCAGTCAGTCTGATAAAAAGGCAGCTAGATGTTTTCAATACCATGAGCAGGAACCCAGACAGTGGTCCATTCTACAAAAATGGACGTGAGGCTGCGCAGCAAGGTGCTTTTAATAGCATAACATCCCACAATGTTCCATGAAGCACATGTTTGGGTCAGTTGGATATACAAAGAGAGCTAGAAATGACAAAGTTTCTGTAGTAAAAGTTGCAATCATGCCCACTCCATTTGTCTGCTTGTCTGTCTCCTTTGCAGTAAACAGGGTGATGACACTGCTGCTTTTAATTGGCCAGTGTGACTCATCTGCTCCTTGTACTGCTCTCACACTACCACACCAACAAAAATATCAAATGTGTTTGAAAATGATCCAGACATCTCAGACAGTCCCAGACTGCATCAGGAGATCGGGACATGACATGCTGACCTTCTCACACGAACAACAACATGCCATTTTCATTCAACCTGAAATATTTGTCTAGGACATAACTGTCTCACTTTGGAGAGATTTTGAAAGGACCACTAAGCGATTCCCAACAAAGTTTCTTCTTTGTGCTCAGCCTGTAACCAAGTGTCATTACTGCCTATACCAATTCTATAGGGTCAATCAAACTCATTTGATGGTGAAATTGTTACTCCTCATATGTGAAGTATTTTTATGACCTAAAATTGCTCAGTGATCATTGGAATAACACAAACTTCTTTCCATCACACAGTGTCATAGGACTGTGAGAAGCAATGGAAATAGGGGCTGGTTAACATGCCATCCTCCTGGCAGCGATGCAGTGCATTGTTAGACATTGCTATTTGACTGTTGTTGCATCTGTGTGTGTGTGTGTGTGTCATTCGCTGAAGCTCAGAGTCTGGCTGGGAACGGTAATTGGAAATTTCATAGGTGAAAACTCCTCATCAGGATATTTAGTGCTGATTAGCTGCAGTACACGGCAGTAAAGTGACAAATGACATCCGAGGCGGCCACAGCGCGGCCCTCCTCCTGATCCCCCTCTCCCTTAAAGAACACGAGGAGCAGGGATTTCAAGACATTTCCTCTAACAGGGGCCTCAGCCTCCCTAAAGTATACCCATTAGAATAGACTTAAAACGCAAAGTTAAAAGGTTTGTCGGAGACTGCCTGGAGTAATTAATCCTTCCAGCCCTTTCAACTCTGTCCAGCTTTGGCGTCTTTTTCACATCATGAACTGCACTGTTGTCCTGAAATGATTAAAGCATTAAAAGCTAAAAGTCATTTCAGCGCTGCAGTATGAAGGGCAAAGTGGCATGACTAGACTAAGCTAAAATTAACCTCAAGCAAAGGCAAAGTAAAAGAGACAAGAAACTGTTACTGAAATACCAAAGCGCCCTGTATATGTGTTTGCATGTGTCTGTGTG
The DNA here is from genome assembly GCA_900302535.1 of Neoniphon sammara. Classification (NCBI taxonomy): domain Eukaryota; kingdom Metazoa; phylum Chordata; class Actinopteri; order Holocentriformes; family Holocentridae; genus Neoniphon; species Neoniphon sammara. The sequence goes on from OMKZ01042457.1 coordinate 16,911, forward strand.
CATGTGAGTGGCTGTATCCAGATAGTGTGGTCCTGCTTTGTCAGAAGCATCCATCATGCACCCACTGAGGATACTTCACACAGACGGCTCCCACCTCGGACAGCAGGAGAGGAGCTGAACGTTTGAGAGAGATATATAGGGCAAATAATAAGCTGCCAATCAGGGAGACCCCCAGGGGAGCCGTCTGTGCTTAAGCTGTGATCGACAGGTCTGACATTTGCTGAGTCAACCTCACGCTGCAGTCGGTGATCCTCACTGGAGGAAACTTTAACCTGGGACAACATCAGCCCTGTTTAATCAGCAACCTCTCTGCATTTTACAGTATGAATTGCTCTCTGCAGACGGGGATTGAGAGCGGGAGAGAAATCGAAAGAGACAAAACGAGGTAGAGGTGTGTTGGAGCAGGAAAAGGCAGGTGCAGGAGTTTAAGGCGAGGGCTGGTATTGCAGACACATGACAAACGGGAGCCACTTGCAGAGTAATGCAGCAGAACTAAATGCACAGACAGAGTCCATCCCAAGAATTTGGTGAGTGAATATTGATTGAAAAGGGTGATTACTGGATATTCTCGCAGGTAATTCAGTGCATGTATGTACGTGTGCGTGGTATTTGAAGGGCATTAATCAGTAGACACATCAGGTCTGAGTGAAAGAATAAATGGACTGTGAAGCTGTAGGAAGGTGGCTTTGAGGTGTGAGTGTGTCCATGCATGAGTGTGTATGTGTGCTTGTGTGTCCTTCATGGAGGCTGCAGGTCAGCAAGGTCTGGCCTGTTTTCCATGAAGCATTAATTACCATAACTTGGTCATCAGGGAGCCAAGCCACCGCCTGGTGCCTTTGTACTGATCTGTCTTTGTATCACTTTCCCTCGCTACTTTTCTATGTCACTTCTTTTTGTTTCTTATTCTATACTCCTCTTTAATTTTCTATCTCTCTATTTTTATTCAATTTTCCCAAACACTTTGCATTGCATTACTTTTGATTGTACAAAAGGTGCTATATAAATTTTGGTTTTGTTTGCATACATGCATACATGTGTGCATGCCTGTGTGCACGTATGCAGGCATGTGCGTGTGTTAACGAGGTCTTTTCTTTACTTCTGTGCACACAGCACTCTAATGGGGTCACTGATACAGTAGTCCTTGGGGCACACAGTCACTCGTACCCACACACACACATATACACACACTCCCTCTTCTGTTCCCCCTGCTCACCCCCATTACCCCTCTGTGCTGACAGAGAGCTTTTCCAGTCCAGGCCAGAGAATAGGGTCTCCTGCTGCCTCCCAAACGCTGACACGTTCAAACACACCCCCACCTCTCCTCCCCCTCTCCACCACACTCCCTCAATCTCTCTCTTTCTTTGTATTTCTCTCCCTTCTATTTCTGTGCCATTCTGCCGCTCTCTCCGTCACCAGAACGAGCTCAGAATTATTTTTCCTGTGTTCTGCTCCCTGGCTCCGCTCTGTAAAGTTGCTGTCAGCTTCAATCTGCTGACCCGCGCTGAGAGAAAACACTACAAAGTCCACAATCCCTTGGCAGCGTAAACAGGAACTGAATGAGAACAACAGTGGCCACTACAGACTGTAATCACAGGCTGTGTGATGAACTGCTGAGCGAACTGGAGTCGAAAAAGGTTAGCTAATGTACTGTGCGGCAGGCAGTGGAAGCTGTAACAGAGCCAGGAAGAGTGTCAGGCAGCGCGGCAGGACAGCTGTTCCCTCCACTTCTTGTCAGTCTCCTAGACAGGAGCACCTGGGTGTGTTTGAGTGTTTTCAGAAAAATCTGCACATCAAAATATCAAGGTTGCAAACTTCCAGTGCAGTCCAATGGTGAAGGACTCTTTTGAATGATTGTTTATTGGTTTATTTTTTTTAATGGGCCTGGAGAGGCAGGTTGCTCCTCTAAGCTGACTGACTGTCTAAATGCAAGCGAGTATTGATCGTCCTTCAGCAGGACTTTCACAGAGCCTTGCTGAGGACAGATTAAGTGTGTAATAAGTCATTAAAAGCTCCAGGCATCAAATCACACCTGTCTGACTCAGAATGCATTGACATATAGTGCTCCAACCAACTTTTTTTTTGAGGTAGCTTTCAGGTGTGTACTGATGCCCGGGCTGTGTGTGAGTTTGGTCATGTGTTCAACAGACAAAGATATGTGTGTGCTTGTGTGTGTCTGTGTGTGTGCTTGTTTGTGTGCGTGTGTGTGCATGCATGTACCCTTTTTGTACTGTGCTGAATATCGTTGGTACATGTGTCAGTGCATGTTTGTTTGGTGGGTTGCAGAGGGTTGAATCGGTGTGTGCTTGTGAGTGTGCACATACTTGCCAGTGTCTGTATGCTAGTGTGTGCGTGTGTGCATCTGTGTGTGTGTCTGTGTGTGTATAGCAGGGATGGAGCATGCTCGTCCTCTTGGTGCCCTGAGGGCTCAGAGCCCATTTCCTGTTGTGCAGTGTGATAAGTTTCCCTGTCAGATCCTCCCAGCACCACTATATTTCTGATAAGCTCCACTGCTAGTTTTCCCGACCTCTGGCACAGAGATCAATTTGAGATTGATTCAGAATGCCCTGCTGGGCCGAGCTGGAAGATCAATTTGAGATGGATTGTTCACGCCAGGGGGCCGACGGCACGCAGTGCAGTGCTCACTCGCTTTCCCTCCTTTGCTTTCTTCAGCAACTCATGCTCCCCGATTGTTATTTCTCTCTCTGTCTGCCTTTAGTTCTCTCCTATCTACTCCTCTCTCTTTTAATTGTCTCACACTTTTCTTCTGTACTGATGTCACTGTCTGTATTACAACCTGTTCCTTTCACCTTTCTACAATGAACCTTATTCATTCATTCCTTCATTCATTCATTCATTCACCCCCCCCACCTCCCCCACAGAGAAAGCGGCAGTGGGACAGACATGACTTCATTAGTTGAGGGACCAACCCTTGCAGGGTGATAAGCCTGCAGGAGAGGAGAGATAACTCATCTGGCTTGGTAATGCACAGAGACCGCAGAAAATATGGATAGATACCCCCCGACACACACACACACACACACACACACACACAAATATAAATATAATTTCATTCTCTCAGTTATGTGATCCTGGTCATCCTTGCCATCATGCCCCAAGCCAGCAGTGCCACCGCTGGCTCATGACCTTATCTTCGCAGAACGAATCATCATGCCTACAGCCACCTCATCACTCTCTCTCTCTCTCTCCCTCTCTCTGAACTATACTTCCCCCATACCTCTCCCTCCCTCCATCCTGCCTCTCTCCCATCTTGGGTTGTTCTCTGCTGTTCTAAAGGCCTGGTGATGGCAGTGAAACCAGCAGATGCACTTTCTTCGTCGGCACAGTCTGACCTTTTCCCCAGCAGTACATCCACCTCTGACTGCACTGACCTTTACCTACAGTACAGCCCCCATCAGCCCTCAGAGGAATGGACTCCAGACAGTTAAACGTCCACACGTCATCCATGCGGAGAGAATACCGACAAGGACACACAAAAAAAAGGTGAACAAAAAAAAAGCCAGTTACACAGTAAAATTGATGCTAGAAGAGGACTGAAAAGGTGCAGTAGGGTCTGAACAAGAATAATTAACATGCTATTTTTCTACAAAGAGTTGATTGACTGACTCATATGGTCAGGACATGCAGAGTTACTATTCACAATGGAAACATAGATCTATTAGTCACACAGGCCTAGACCTTGATCCGCGCTTGGTTTCACTTTATTTTACCCCCGTGCACACACCAGCAGATTGTGAGGGAAAACTAAAAGGTGGGGAATTCATCACAGTCAGCACCGACAAATGTATTTTTATAATTTACAATTGAAAACAAATGGTTGACACAAAGCAATGGCATTGCGATGAGAGGGTATAAAGACTCATATTTATGTTTTTGCCTCATGTTTATGACTTAATTATTCTGAATATACATCAAAGCCAACCAATGTCACAAGTACGTAGAATTCCACACAGTGTAGTGTCGCCACTTTCCTTGATAATCGAGGTCAAATTCTCCATCCAGTAAAACCAGGAGTCCCAGGAAATAGGGTAGCTTTATCAAGGCTAGTGTCACCAAAGTTTTTGGCTCGCCACACAGTCTTATGGGAAATCCTGCGCAGCAAAAGAACCACTTGATGTTTCCTTAAAAGTTCGCCAAATCAAGTAAGCTAGCTAGGATGTGTACCCATGCTTCCTACTGTAATGAAACAGTGCTGGGCCGCCATATTTTTTAAAGACGCTGCCTAGCTAAGAAGCTTCTTCGCAAAGGAGACAGATCCTTAGACTCCTGCATGGCTCCAGAACAACCTCCAGACCATAATTTACACATCTTAGACATCCACACCAGTTTACAGGGTCAAGCACCATGTGACATCTCATTAATCTATAGATTTAAAGCTACATTTAAGGACACTATTGGCATTTCTGTGACTCTGTGTTATAAGCCTGAATCTCAGTTTGCCTCAAACTGTCTTTTGTTGTGATGTTCAGGACATTTTGGGGCGGATAGCTGTGGGAAAGGTCATCATGGCCAGCAGTGAGCTGGGTGGTGATTTTTCAAGGTGAGGCTTGCAGCCAGCAGAGAGGTATTAACAACCAACAACAATGATGAAAAGCAGTAAAAGCCAAAAGAACAACAAAACAAAACAAATGCATCAGACAGTGCTGAACATTGGCATTGCTTTTTTAATAGCAGATAGCTTGCATTCATTATTTGCTTCTTAAACACCGGTGGTGGTTTCATGATACCGCTTAGCTCAGTGTCAGGTTTGATTAAAGCCGACAGCTCATCAAGATGAGTGACAAGTTCTGGGGTGAGACAAACTGAGGTGGTGGAGGGCGGGACTAACATTACACTTCCTGCCTCAAGGCAAAAAGTTGTATATTGTAGCTTTACTGGATCTGTTCTCAATAAATCAAAATTGAAACAAACTTTATTTATATATCACACTTCATGCAGCATTTGAAGTTCAGTGTACTTCATGGTAAAAAAAAAAGATGCAAACAACCATAAAAAATAAATAATGAGGATAAAATCCAAGCATAAAAATACCATAAAAAAGAACAACCATTAAATCAAATTCAAATTCAAATTCAAAGAACTTTATTTATCCATTAGGAACTTCATTTGTGCAGAGCATCAGTGCGTGTACAATTCCCAACCAGCAACACAACACAATGTACCGCAAGCAATCAACAAATACAACACTCAACCAAAAATTAAGATATACAGTGCATAGATTAAACAGAGAGAAATCTACAAGCAGAAATATCATGAAAGCCAACAGAAAGAGAATAAAAACACCAACATACACCAACAACAATATATACCACAATGTGCACATCAAACCCCACAAGAGAAAACATTTTTATGTGGGGGCCATTTCACCCCTCAAAAATTTTAAGCTGCACTCGCCCACCTCTTTGCCCCCTCCTGTCATCCTCTCATCAAACTCTGCCCCCCAGATTAGCCTGTAAGTTGCAGCACACTGTGTATCTGACAGGACATCATCACCCACTGCGCCTGGCAGTCGTAGAGTTCATAGCCTGATGCCTCCATCTCTCAATCCCCCATCAGGCTCTTTGAGCTTATGACAGATGGGGAGTTTGCTGTACTATTCGCGCCCCAACTCCCATGCCTCCATAACCAGCTCCTCTGATAATTAAAACAGATGAGGGAATATTAGAAGAATGGAGCGCATGGAGAAGAGAGAGGAAACCAGAGACCAGATGCTCAGAGCGCTCTGCCACTCTGCATTCACGCCGTCCTCCCTCTGCCTCTCGCTCTCTCCTCTCCACTGAGTCGGTAAATGGAGCAGACAATAAAATGACCACTGTAATGACCAGAACACAAGCTGGACATTCATACTGACAAGACTACAGACACACACTACAGGCTGCCTGCTCGCTGGCTGCAGAGCCTTCCTTTAGAGTTTGGTCAAAACCACAGGGAGGGAAGAGAGGCTTAAGTAATTGATCTTATCTTCACAATTATGGGTCTAGACCCTCAATAAACTTCGGAGTGTGGAGCTAACACACTTTTCTTCATCATTTCTCAGCCTGTTCTTTAGAGGCAGAGAGGGCATATTGAGAGAGAAAGCAGAAAAAAGGAGTGGGAAATTGCTTAAATTCAGCAGATTTTTGTCTGGGTTGACCCAGCTCTGTAAGCTGCCACAGGATGTGTTGAACACACACACACACACACACACACACAGACTTCCTCTGGCACCTGAGCCTCCCTATACGGGCCGCACAGTACAGTGAGCTTTTGTAGCAGTGCACTAGAGCACACAGAGGCCAAGGCAGCAGCCGCAGCAGCATCTGGGCCGTGAACGCTTGCCACTCTCTCTGCCCCATCCCGCCTTCCAGCCACAGCTGGGGCTTGCCAAGCTAGAGGGGACCTGTGACAGCCAGGAAGCACGAGCGACAAATGATGACAAAACCCTTATGTTGTCAGGGTTGTTCTGGAGCAAATGGCCTGGGGGGAGACGCATGACAGAGCAACAGCGGAGAGAAAGAAAGAGAGAAAGAAAGAAAAAGGGAGGGAGTGGTGCTTGCTTTCTTATATGACAAAGAATGAAGTACCTGAAATACATCTAGACATATGAAATGAAAAGGTTTAGCTAAGTTTAGCTTCAGGGCAAGTGACGATCTTATTTATCAACTTGATCATCCAACTTGTCCCATGATAATAACACACAACGCTTCAGAAATTCTGGCAACTTGCATATTGCGTCAGTAGATTACATTGCCTTAGCGTCTCAGAATCTGAAAGTTTGCTCGCAAAGTAATCTAGGCCACAGGCAATAATGTTTGCTGGCCAACTGTGTGAAAACAGTGGGAGGAGGAGGGAGGAGACGGGGCACAAAGCTGCCAGCAGCACAGAGCAGGAGCGCCGGTGGAGATTTTTAGTAGCAGACTCTTTAGGGTTTACAACTGAGGCTTCTGCTACAATGTAGTTTCTATTTTTGGAAAATCATTATATAGATTGGCTAACGTTATGCTAGATGCTTTCGCTTTCTCTCCCACTCAAAATGTAGCAGTGCAATGCAGGTCACAGGGTAATGCTGCTAAAGCTGCCTATGAAATGTAACAGGAAAAAACATTTCAATTACTTTTTACATCTCCAGTCAGGTGCAAATCATTGCTGTGTTAGCGTGACATCAGCATTGGTGGGTTCACAGTGGCTCTCACTTAAGGGTGAAATAGGCAACACGCTGTGGCCTGAAACATGGAATGGCTAGAAAAAGCCAGCCTGATCATCCGTAATAAAAGCTCATGTCATCTCTGTGAAGTATCAGGTGGGCTGCAGCAATACCTCAGGTGTGTTCTATCCCCACTCAGTCTGTGTGTGTGTGTGTGTGTGTGTGTGTGTGTGGGCGCGCGCGTGTGTGTTTTGAGGTTGTTTAAGATAGAGTGGGTCACACTAACCTTGTTAATGCATGGTTGCAGGCTATAGAATGACTACATGGTGGAATGGGCAAATAATGCTGGATAGCTGAAGGTTTGGACAGAACTGCTCAGAGGAAAATGGAGGAGGGAGAACAGGCAGAGAGGGACAGCTTAAGTGGATTAAGTGTTTTGAAGAATAGGGTGTGGGAACAATGCTCTCAATGTCACATAGCGCAATAGTTATACCTCCACTCACAGTGGTGTGATGAGCCTTTGAGAAAAAAGAGGGACAGGGAAGACAGCTGCTGGTACTGAAGAAAATATTAGCATTTACTGGGCAAACATATGGAGTCCCAATTATAACCTACAAAAGCATGAAATAATAATGAGATTTACTGATTAGGATAGGGACGTTGAGGTTGGCATTAATATTAAGAGTCTTATAGGTTGTTACTTTTATTAGTGCTCATGACCTTCTCTAATAGCACTGCCTGTTTTCTGGTCTTCTAATATGGATTTCTTGCAGTGTATTTAGATATTAGGACTGGATGCAAATATTGATTTTCTGATTGATCACGATCTTCATTTGAATGATGCAATATCAATTCTTAAAGTCCCAAGACTGATCTTTAAATCGATGTCTTTTTTCAACATGTGAAGATTTTTACTAAATGTTATTTGCAGCACGCCTCCTCTCCTGCGACTGTCATCTGCTGGACTTCTTGCCTACAGAAACTCAGGTAACCGTCAGACCTAAAGGCAGATTGTCTTTGGATTTAAAAACCATGATGGTAAAGAACAGCTGGAAAAGGCAAAGCTATATATAAACTGTAAAACTGGTAATGCAACTAAAATATCTCTAACTAAATTGATATGGAATCAAATTGAAAGGAAATTGGTATTGAATCAAATAAGGATCTTGTGAATTGGAACTGAATCAGGGAATGCCAATACTCAGCCTTTAATATTGTCGTGTCTTTGTGTATTCCCATAGATGTTAGAATATGTCAATATATCTTTTCCTACTGTCCATGTCCCCTGTACCTAACAAAGCCATTGTTGGCTCAATTCATTATGTGCCTTTATCCAGGTAGCCTTTCAAAGCCATCTCATTATAAGTATTTACCTCTATATAACTGGGACTCCATGTTTATTTTCAGGCACCTAATCAACATTGATACTTTTACATTATTCTCGGCTCCATATTTTGATTATTTCTGCTTCCTGAGTGCCTTCCCTATTGTTTCCACTGTATTACTGCATGACAAAGAAGAGACATCTATGATTCATTTGGACAGCAGGAGAATACCGGCACGGGAAGAGCTGAGCAATGAGGATCTATTCAAACTTCACACACAGTGTGCTTAAGCATGGTCTGTGCTAATTAGTGGAGCTCCACAGGACACACATGCACACAGAAAAAGATACACAAGGAGAACTGGAGAGGAAGAGTAATGAAGGCACGAATACATTCAAGTTCACACTCTGTAGTCTCCCCCTTGTTTTCCTCTGCCAGCTATCTCAGCACACAGTTAATGCAGTGTAGCTGTATTGAACTGCCAGCAGTGAGTAGTCAGCTCCAATCATATGTACGCACCACATCAACAGATAGATTAAAACATTGACTGATAGCAACAGTACCTCTGGCTAAAATCAATAGCAGTCTACATACGCAGCTGGAACAACCTAATAACGAATAATGGTACATTGATTGCTGTGCTGAGGTGCAGAAAATAATAGAGCACGTGATTATCTCAGAGTGAGGGCACAGGTGAGGGGTTTAATTTCATACTCACCCGTAAGAGGTGCTGCTGGGTCTCTTACTCGCCGCCCTGGAACGGCTGGACTTCAGCTCTCCGCTCATGCTCATGTCTGGAGGGGACAGCAAGCACAGTTAACTTTTGACTGACACAGTGACGTAACACAGCATGCATCAAAATCATAGAGTGACAAGGTATTATTAACATATAGACAGATAGATTAGATTGGATTGCCATACTTTCTGTTTTATCCATGCCTGGGCATGTTTATTCTGCCTTATGTTCTCCCTTTCTATTTCAGCAAACCCCCTAATCTGTCTTTTGTTTGTTTTCGCGGTGCAATTCAGTGTTAGCCAACTCTGTAGCTGTTGTAATCATTCAAGTCCTGGCTGAGGCTGATATCGGCTGATTCTCATGTCCATCTCCCCGCAGTCCCTGCTGGAAACTCCACCCACTCTGAGCCAGCTGTTCACCTCCATTTTTGTCTTCTGCCTGCGGGCGTACATCAGAAACCTGGTAGAGCTTGGACTCTTTGCTCTCTCTCTCTCCCTGTCTCGCTCTCACAAAAACATCCATACACATGTTCCAATGGCTCAATTAACTATGAGCCATCTTGATTACAGGATGTGCCAACAGCTCACTGCTCCTGCTGTTAGCGGGATGGCACTGATTTACTGAAGGTGAGGAGAGGAAAAGAGGAGAAGGAGAGAGGGAATAAAAGAGGAGAGGAGAGGAGAGGAGAGGCCAGTCTGACATGGACAGATGGGTGGTGAATGGAGTGTGACAGGGCCAGCTGCACACACACTCACACAGTGTGAGTATCAAATGGTTGGAAGCTACAATTAATTAAATATGGGTTTGAATGTGTGCAGAAAAAGTAGACAATTAGAGAGTATCTGCGTGCCTTTACCTCCTACAGCAGAGCCATTTTTTGACAGTTTAGAGTCAGGCAGTGACCTAGGTGACCCGCACATGCATGCATGCCTGCACACACAAACACACACACACACACACACACACACACACATGGAACTACATAACTACACTGCTGCATACTGCACACTGTATTATGTGCAAAGCAATGCAGTTTTACTATATGTAACTATATGGTCCAGCACAGTGTATATATTATGTGCATCGGTGTATATAATGTGTACAGAGAACTATATATGGATGCAGTGGGAGGTCATTTCTGCGCGACACTGACTGCTGTGTACATCTTCTTCAACTATCTAAGTATGACTAAAATAGAGTGATCCGTGTCCCGTAGCGAGGACATTGTGACGCTGTGTTGGAAATAGCTGT
>OMKZ01042458.1:0-20603 GCA_900302535.1 Neoniphon sammara
TGAATACTTCCTTTTCAACAATCTTCATTATGATATAAGTAGAATGATACAAGGGAAATAAAATAAACAGCTAAAAAAAATGAATCCTGTCAGACAGTAAGAGAGAAAAATGGTTGGGGGAATGAAGAGGGGGACAGAGCGAGACAGAGGGAGGGAGGAAGGCTGAATCAAAGAGGGTAGATTAAAGTAGAAAAGATGCTGACACAATGGTTTATTGAAGGTTAAAAGTCAGTGTGTGGTCGGAAGGAAGCTAGGCCCATATTGGAACTGCTGTGATACAGACAGAGGGAACACCCAGACTGGGACAACCTCTTCTCTTCTCTTCTCTTCTCTTCTCTTCTCTTCTCTTCTCTTCCACTTACTGAACACCAGGGGTAATTAAACATATATTAGTCTCCTTTCTCTCACTGGTTTGTTCATTTGTTTATTTGTCCATCGAATGCAATATTTTAGGCAATACTCTGAATGACCTGTTTGTTGATTGTCCATGTGTCATGTGATATGCTATCTCAGGAACCAAGAGATATTGAGCTGCACATGTGCAGAGACAATGCAATTTTAGACAGAGCTGAAAATTGCCCTAAAGCTGGCAGATCCTTCCTCTAACCTGAGACAATCCATGTCTACACTCAATCATTTTGAACCAGTTTAAAGGATAATTCTGGTATTGAACCTGGCCCCTATTTTCCCCTCTGTTTAGGTCTAAATGATTAATAGGAATAAAAAGTTTTGGAAACAGTCCCGTATTGAGCGAGAATGCTTTGACCCGCAAACTGTGAAACACAGCTGTAACGTAATCCAATGGGGCATCCTCTCCACATCAAAGTACGTCCACTAAAAGCGCTTGTTTTGCCACTGACAAGCTCAGATTAATATTATAAGTGTCTGACAACATTATGGAAGCATCCCTTCAGATAGACAGTGTGTAACTGAAGCCTCGCTCAGCAGGAGCCGTGCTCTGAAACTGCTGTTTCACGATTGCCGATTATAACGTTCTTGCTCAATACTGGACCGATTCCAAAACTTAATGTTCCTATTAATCATTTAGACCCAGATAGAGGGGAAAATAGGGTGCAGGTTCAAAAATACTGGAATTATCCTTTAAGAGTGTTGGTCTAAAAGCACTGATCTAAAGCTGCAATTGGTCTAGAGGTGGGGGTCTTGTGGTCTCTGTACCTGCAGCTCCATGATAAACTGAACATTATTGATCAGACGGTTTGATGCATTTTCCCATGACAATCCAGTATTTCCCAAATTACTATGATTTGCCAAAGGGGGCACTGCATTTACAGATCACAACAAGCTGACATATATTTTGCTGATTGGCCTTGAGGGGACCTGCAGCACTTGTGGAGGATAGCATGTTTAATGTTGCCTTGCTTTACAGTAGTAGAGTACACCATGTAATAGAAGATATATGGTCCAAATGAGTTTTGGCAGTCAGCTGTGTGAATGTGTGTGTGTGTGTGCGTGTGTGTGTGTGTGTGTGTGTGTGTGTGTGTGCGCACATGCACCCACACGTCTGCATACTGCGTGTGTATATCCCTGGCCGGCGGTCCTGGCCCACTCAAACAGCAGACTGATGGACGGTGTTCAAGAAGCTGTTTGGTGAAGACGGATTCACAGACAGTTATTCCAGTGAGGGTTTATAGATCCTGGCTATCACCGCAGTAACCTCAAACCGACTTCCCTTCCCACGCTCAGGTTTAACCATGACACAGCTCTTTGATACAGCAGTGGAAGAGAGGGGGAAAGGAGTGGAGGACAAGGGAAATTGTAGGGAAGGAACAGGAGCCAGCTAGAGAGGAGGGGAGAGGCAATCATGGAGCAGAGGATCAGCATCAAGGACCCCAAAAGAAATTATTTTGACTTTTTACATATGTGAAGAGGCAGTGATGAAAGAGGAGGGAAATAGAATATGGACAGCAGGGTGGTCCGGTGGTTACAGATACCATCCTATCACACTTTTGATCCCAGCCAAACAGCCAGTGTGTCCTGATAGTGTATCCTGTTGAAGTGTCCTCGTGCTGGATACTGAACTGAGAGCAGGATGAATTTGAGTACAGAAACTAAGAACTGAGCTGAAAAGAAAAGAGTCAACTAGATCACAGCAGTAGATTTTTGCAAAAAAAAAAAAAAAAGTCTGCTGCACAAATTCCCCTCTCACTCAACATACAGGAGTGAAAGACATAATGAAGTCCAGAGATTCTGGAGGTCAATTAAGTTCACAGGGCTGGTAGACTTAGCAAATACAGTGAACCACTGAGGGCCAGTTTCACAGAAAACACTCAGGCCAAGTCTTGGATTAAGTTCTATTTTTTTTTTCCAATGGAGCTCTCTTAAAAAATCCTCAGAAGTGTCATTTTGTCTCAGCAGAGGAATTTGAATCTAGCTGTCTGTCCATTATCTTCCCTCTTGCTCTGTACTGTACGTTGTTAAGTAGAACCATGGTTCTCACACTGGGGGTCAGGACCCTCTGGGAAAATGATTTATGGAAAGTTTTTTGAAATAATGTATTGCTTATGTAGACATGTATCGTTATGATTATAGTCTTGAAATCTCCTAGCTCCTTCCAGTAAAAAACAGTATGGAACTTCTGCATATAAATAAATGACAATTAAGCCTGTTCCCTCCACTGATTAACTCCCTGCATTGTGCATTAATGCAAACACTGGAAATCTAGTGTCTGTGGCAACTTTGCAGCACTGGTGCACAGCCGATCTTCAGCGAAGTATTTTTTTCCACAATTTCTACTGGAACCGTATAATTCAAATTATAGCATGCCTAATTACCTCGTCTGATGATTCCATGACTCTGTCAAAGTTTATTTATTGCCCTGTTCTTCTTGACATGTGAAGACTGAAAGGCAACCTGGAAATGTATTTTTCAATTATATTTTGCATTTCATTTACTGCCATATAAGAGGGAGGCGAATCATACAGAACTGGAAGGTTATGCAGGCTTAAATGGCTAATAGTCCTCAGTTTGTGTGAAAGGATTATATTCAGCATCCTGTTTGGTTTTGCTTGCGACAAATAGTCACAACTAGACATCATTATATTTTATTGGTCTCTGACCCAAGCCACAGCTAAGCTGATACTAAAGGCTGTGCATTAACACAATTTTCTTTTCCTCCTCCAGTCTAATAAGACACAGAGTCACTGCTTTTTTGGGGGGCCTGGAGGTCCAAGCAGAAACCATGACAAGGGAGAGACCAGATCAGTGTTGTTCTTCTTCTCCTACTCCTTATGCTTCTCTATCTTCTTCCCCTTGGTCTGGATTTCTTTAATTTCAAATCTTGACATTTCTGTTGTTTTGCAAGAAAAAAAAAACAGCACATCTTCTAATCAAGTGAGGCAACAGCACAATGCACAAAGCCTGGCTGTCCTAGGTTTTCCCTAAGGCACACAGAAATAGGAAGAGGCCCACTTACCCAACAACTCATCACCCCATTTCTGTGAAACATTTATCCATGCGGTTTAGGGTATTGTCACTTCACAAAACCATGATATGAAAATATTTACCACAATGACATGAATATGGCGGAGATTTTTAAAAAATTGCTTCCTCTTTGTGTGTAAAGAGCAGAGGTTTCTCTGGATTCATTGTTAGTGTGACGCAAGTGTGAGTGTCTGTTTCTGCACACATGCGGACGTGTGTGGGTGCACGCCTGTATTTAAATATATGTGCATGTGTGTGTGTGTGTGTGTGTGTGTGTCTGCCTGTGCCACCTCTATGTGTTACAGTGAAGTTTCTCAGAGTCTGACAGAGCTACCACTATAATCATCAAACACACACATGGTTACAATTAGACCATATGGCTTCAAGAAAGAGAAAGAGAGGAAGAGGAAGAGAAGAGGGAGGGAGAGATAGCAGAGAGAGCAAAGAGGGGGAGGATGGAGAGAGACATTGAGAGGGGGAGAGAGGAGAAAGAAAGATTGAGGGAGAAATAGAGAGACAGAGATGAAGAGACAGAGTGAAAGAATGACAGAGAGATGAAGAGAGGGAAAAAGAATAAGAAAGACAGAATAAGAGTGGTTTCCAGGTAGCTTTTCTCTTAAATGCTCTCTAATGATTAATGTACTCATTAGTCAGCAATTAAGTGTAACATTCCCATCTATTTCCTTTTTCTTTTAACTGTGGCACTCAAGGTGAATAATGAATTATGAATAAAAATTCACTATGAAACAACTTGCCAAGGCCCCATTTTCTGTCAGTACTGACAATATGATGGCTGTTCACTGCTGCTGTTGTACTTAGCTGCAAATAAAGCTGTCGTGTCATAAGAAACAAAAGCAAGGAAGAAGAAGAGGAAACAAAAGGGTATGAAGAAGACATAGAAGAGGATGAAGATAGACAGCAACAAAGATAAGGTCCCATCAAACAGCCAGTATTTTATTTTTCTTTTAATCATCTTCAATCAGCCAGCATGGTCGACAACGGAAACGGTGAAAAATTGTGTTATATACACACATGGGTGATCTGTTCAAGGGAGGATGAAGAACTGGCAAAATTGTTCTCTGCCCATCTAAAGTCCACTGTTCAAAAGGGTGAGTCAGTTTAATAATCTGCTCTAACACCGCCTTTTCACCCTTCTCAGTCCACTCCTTTGATGCAGTCACACCACTCACATGGTGCGAAACATACCCACCCGGCACCTCCTGTATTTCCTAAATTATTTAGTGCAGAGTAAGACAGTATAAACCCAAATGAGGCAGAGGGATTACCTCATTGCGGCTCCAAGTATATGAGGAAAAGAACCTGCGCACAGCAACAATGCTCCCTTTGTGATTCATTCAGTGCAGCGGCACGCCTGACGAAGACCAGTTATTGGTGGAAATACTGTGCTGAATGAAATCAAAATGGGGAAATTATTCTGTTGTGTAGGTATCTCCTTTGTCATTACTGGATGATTTGCTTTCAACACCTGGTCAAGACAAATGGAAGTGCATATATCACTCTCTTCCCTCGGTTTTCCATGTATATCCTGTGGTTTAGGTATGAATGATGCACTCAGGCCCTTGGTCTGTAATCTAACTACACAAGACAGACGATGTGTAATCTGTTGCAATGCGCTGGCTATTACAGGACATGTTTCCCCTTTCATTTCTGTGTATATACAGTTTCGGAAAAGCCTCTCCTCGCTTGTCTGGTAGGAACTTTACATGCATCCAGCGGTGGAGTGAGAACAGGGCTGTAAACAGCGCCGTGGATACATTCAGTAAATAAAGAGCTCAATAGTTTAGATGGGGTTTTTATTGCAGGGCTTGGCAGCAAGGCTATAATCTCCTACAGAGGACGACGTCACCATGGCATCTCTCGCTCTCTCTCATACAGTTTCTCGCTCTCTCCCTTTCTCTTTGTATACATTTCTCATTTCGGTCGTTCAGGTCTCTGTGTTTCTCTCTCACATTCTCTCTCTCTCTCTCCTCTGTTATTAGGAAGCCAGAGCACTTTACAGCACTTAGTCTGTTTGTCTCTCTCATCATTTTGGCCCCTGATTACAGATGTCTTAACTCTGTTTTACAGTTTCAGCTTTCACAACTGATTTCGGTGATGTCAGCGCACGGGATGCAGGGAAACTTTCAGCTCGGCGGTGGCAGAGCGGAAATTATACAGTGTTGCACACTCCTGGCTAAGGGAACAGCTTGTATTGACTCTCTTCTCTCACTTTTGTGCCTGCAATCGTTGTGGCATTTACAACTTTTCACCATTCTATTAACATGTAACACACACACACACACACACACACACACCATTCATCTGCTCTCCCATGGTTCAGTGGCATTGCACAAAGCTTCTATCGTGATTGTGTGTAAACACTGGCTCACTATCACATTATCTCTCATTATAGTTAATGGACCTATATAAATGACCGCCTTAGACACTCCACAGCCATGGAGATTGTAATAGCTGTTGTGCATTACAGCACTGATAAACAGATCATGTCTCAATGGCAAAGAACAGTAGTGTCTGTTCTTCTTTGCTTTCCTTTTCTTTTTCTGCTTTCAGCACTGTGCTCTCCTCCATCTCTTCTTGCATCTCAACCTCTTCTCTTCTCTTCTCTTCCTTCATCTTGCAGATATTGGGTGAACACTCCTGGTGTGTTGGGGTGCTCAATAATTCTTCAATACCACTGTAAATCTAACGAAACCAAAACCAAACACTACTATTTGTGGGTTCATGATACCATCCATCTTCTTCGCCTCATTACTTCCTCTTATCTTCCTTTTTCACTCGTCTTCGCCCCACTTCACCACGCTCCATGTCACCTCACCTGACCTTTATTTCTCCTGTCTTACTCCTCCTGTCCCCATCCCTCCCTTCTCTGCTGACTTTTCATTCACGACTCAGCCTTTGAGCAAAGTAAGAATCCATCTCAACGCAGTATGGGAATCAGTGCATCAGCCATGCATTCAGTGCACATTTACATGCATAAAATAAGTCAACAAAAAAATCCATGTGCTTAAATCAAGGCAACACAAAGGAAATGTTTATACAAAATTATTTCCCTATCTTGTTCTCCCTACCCTGTGCTTCTGTGTCTCCCTTTCCTCCTTTCCTTTGCAAAAACCCAAACATGAGCCTTCCAGCTGGGCGTGTTGCGTGTAAAGGAAAGCTAATTGGCCTAAAGTGGCTTAACGACCCTACCGGCTAATGGTGTCCGTTTACAGCCAAGTGAACCAAACCCAGCAAACGAGTGAATGAGGGCACTGCTGCGACCCCAGCCAGAGCTGGTCAACTTGAATTGTACTCACCTGGGAAGCAGGATTTATTCCAGTTTGATTCACTCAGATTTGCTTGTTTAATTGAATGACTGACCCCACAGTCTCTGATTCAGGTTTAACAGAATTGCTGAACAATGGAAAAGAACATGAGTGAATGGGTATGTGGCTACTGAAGGGGAAAATAGCTTGAACCCTTGGCCATAACCCTGAGAACATTGTTTGATGTCCAGTATGGGATTTGGAGTGCTACCTGATTTCACGCTGTTCCCTCTTGGTGTTTTGTAACAAGTTGAGTTTTGGCTGGTCATTTAAGAGGTGGCCACACTGCTCACAGGGGTGGCTACCCTCCACTATTGACCTCTTGTATATTGCAATTAGGCTGATAGGTGAGTTCACTCTGATCGTGAGGGTGAACAAGTGTACTCTGTAATATCAGCATAACACATCGACTACACTGCTATCAGGCGCTCTCCTGCAAAATGCTTTCTGCTGCAGCTGCCTGTGCCCTCTCTTGCTATTGCAATCTGTAACAATAAAAACTAAATAAAGGTTTGGCTATCTCGACTGTCATCATTATCAAAATCGGACTGAGTCCATGCTAGTTTAAGGTGGTCAAACCGACAGATCATCTTGAGGGTGAAGGACTCAAATCTTTTGCCTTCTCATCCAAATCTGAAGACTTGATGTAGTCTAAGCTGATGAATCAATCCTATCTGTTCACCCAGCGATAGCCAGTGAGAGTTGAGTGCAAGAAAGGAAAAAAAAACACACAGTGGCAATCTGTTCAACCTCCATGTTTGTCCTAGTTCTGTGTTGCATTAGTATGAATGCTCATGCTTTTGTGAGGTTTGGAGCTTGTCTGGTGCTAAAGCTTCATCGTCACATGCGGTCACCACAGTGTAGCTTCTTGCCACAGAGTTGCAGTTCTATACATCGTATGAAAGGAAAATCTGTGAATGTCATTAAGTATGTAGTGTCCAGTCTGCTCACAGTCATTTGGCTAGCGTGTCTTCATATTTAGGTGTAATACACTGTACCATATGCTTTATAACACTTTTATTTCCTGAAAATATTAAACACAAATCTGTCACATGATCTGATAAGATGGAGATCGAGTTTATATCAAGCTGTTTGTGCACACTAACCATAGTTAACTACCAAAAATTTAACAATAAAGCTCCATAAATCTGCCTGGGAAACTGAGACTGTGGGCTGCAGTCAAGTGGAGTTTGTGCTTTCTTGTAAATGTGACCGCAGTCAGTCCCCTCCTCATCGCTTTTTAGTGGCAAAACTGTGCCTGCACTGTGTGTATGCATATGAGTCTGTGTCTGAGTCTGTGGTGTGTGTGTGTATGTGTGTGTATGTGTGTGTGTGTGTGGTGCAGCCAGAGGAAGCTGAGTGGCATTCTGGTTTCCTTTCTACAGCTCTATAAAAGCTGGAGGCCATTTGTTAACTGTCAGTTGGTAAGCCTCTGTCCCCACTCTAACCCTAAATAAAAACCACTGGACATCTGCACCAGCTTTGAGAACCTGAACCACTGCTGTACCTTCACCATCTGCAGGCCTTCGCATTTTAAACCATTTCGTGGGCTCTTTCATCCAAAGCGCTTACTCACTATTGAATTAACCTTGTTCTCAGGCAATTCTGTGCTTTGTGAATGTTGAAACCGAGTCTCAACATTATAATGAAACAGTCATTCACATCCCTATTTGGTAAAACCCATCATGGACAGCCTCTGAATGTCTTTTGGGCATCACGTTGTCATTGTGGCATTAACCCCCAACGAAACACACGCTACTTCTCAGTTTCTGGTGAAAACCATATGATTCCAGTCTCGATGCAATATTGATGCAGCTCTGATTGCATGAATGTCATTGATTTCCTGTAGCATTTGACTATTTGTTGGGGTTATCTTGGCTACTCCATCGAAAAACCTCTGACCAATCTGATTTGGTCCAGTCTAATCCAATGCAATCCAATCCAATGTAATTCAAGCCAATGTAATATAATCCAATCCAACTGTATCCAATCCAATCCAATCCAATCCAATCCCATTCAATCCAATCCAATCCAATCCAATCCAATCCAATTCAGTTCAATCCAATCCAATCCAATCCAATCCTTCCTTTCTTTTGAATAGGATTAATTTCCTTATAACGTGTTTGATCCATTCAGGTAATTTTAACAGAATATACACTGAAGATGGTCTTAATCAGTAATTTAATTCATGCAATTCAACTGGATTGGGAACCAGCCACTTTCTACTTGGTGCTCAACATCAAGTCAAGTCCAGACCTCTGGACTTGAGATTTAGATTGCTTGACTTGTGACTTCCTAATCACTTAAGCCAGAGTAACCAGGCCCTGCTGGTCTCAGACCAAATGACGTTCGGTTTTGTTTGGCGACTGTCCCTCATGTTGTTAGGTAGCTTTCGCCAGCTGGACACTGCTGACTTCAATAACTTCCTCCACAGCTGTTCTCTCCCAAACAAGAGTGTAGAGATAAAACGCAGAATGGACATACAGTGGTTTTAAACGTCCTGCAACATTAACCATTAACACACTATAGCCACATGAACCATGGGAAAATGCAGTTGTGAGTAAACATGGTATAGACAGAAGGCATACAAACCTAGAATATTCCTTTAACTCTGTTGAATCTGAGCAGTTAAGAGTTATAAGTTAAGAGTTAAGAGAATAATATGCATCACTTTGTTATGAATTTCAATGGATTTATCTCAGATTTTAGTCCTGTGAGATCCTGCACATTATCATAAAAATGTGCATCCAAACTGCTGCACTACTACTGACTAACTACAAACCCTAACCTTAGGGCTCAATATCACTAGCCAACTATGCTCCAGGGGGTCGTGATCCACATATATCTTCATCTAGCAAATTTATTTTCTTTGGCTTAACGCTATCATTTGCAGTCAAGCACCTACATTCTACAATCATAATATGGATGACACATACATAATACAATTAAACATAACCGAGCATGGCTGGCAACAATAATTGAAGATTGTTTTTGTACCATGTATAGCAAAGCACATTAATAACAGCCTAATAAAGTGTGTTCGATGCATCCAGATCACAGCCCATCCAGAAAAACTCTGCACTCCAAAGACAGGGAATAGAAGTGTGCTGATATCTCTTCATACCAACGGGGTGAAAGTCCTCATAGACCACAGCACACATACTTCTGAAACCACAGACAATAGATTAATAACAGCAGCAGAGTGGAGAAAAAAAAAGTGATGAGGACATTGAAAGAAGACACTGAACAGGTTGATGGGAATGAGGGAAGGAAAGCTTGAAAATTGAAGCCTCACATCTGACCATATCCTGAGGATGTGCCTGACTTATCCACAACCACAGTACAGCTACCAAACACCTTCACTGAACAGTCTAGGAAAGATTGACTTATTTCAGATCTAATCTAATCCATAACTGATCTGGTGCTCTCCTGATTGAGTGGATTGTAAAATAAGCTCACAGGCAAACAGAAAGGATGGCCGTGAAACATATTCCGCAGATGGGCTAATAAGATTAAGTGCTATAAGTTTATGTGTTAATGCATCTTAGATTACCCACAAATGTCCACAAGGTGCCACAAAGAGGGTTAATAAAAATGCCTGCTGCTTTATGACAAAAAATATCTGACTTTTGAACAGATTTGGCAGCCACATACTCCAGATCCTCAGCTGGCTTTTTCTTAACGTCCTCAGTGAAAAGCCGATGAGTCAGAGGAGATCAGCTGTGGACTCAACAGTAACTCCTTGGGTTTAAGTTCCCTTGAGAATGAGATGAGATGAGGTGCTGATATTATGTAGTTCCATTATATGGCCTCTACAACATCAGCTTACATGAGCTTCTAGGGATTCCTTTGAGGATGTTTTGTTAACAGAGGTAAAAGATTCAATTTTCTCAATTCCAATCTCATCTTGGATCTAAATGATAACAGATTTCTCACCGATGACCTCAGAAGCACAGAGTTTAAGGTGAACGTTGTCTGTAGTTAGGTCAGAAATTACAGTCACCTGAGTGAGGATACCCAAGTGCATTTGTGATCCAGCCATGAAAAACTTCCTAGCGGAGCCTGAGCCTTTACAGAAATGTTCTGAGACTTTGTTCTGCCCATTTTGGCACAACTTGGGCATTATACTTAACACCCTGTGTCACCTGCTGAGTTGTCCAGGCTACTGAGCCAACACAAGCGACATAGCTGGGCCTCAGTAGCTTTTCCGGGCTTACTCATTTGTCTCTATTATATTTTTCACATCTGCCAAAAAATGTTTCAGCATTTTTTTTCATGTCTGTGTCAGTTTACAGTGGAGTGAACGGGGCACTGAAGGTTTTTGGCGGTTTAACTACAATGTTTCCAAACACTAGACACAGTGTGGGAGAACTCATCTGAAAGCTAACTGTGTATTCCTGGCTGGATAGAGTACTCCAAATGAAGTGATGCGTGCTAAAACATGTCCTTCTGCTATATTGAATAATGAATGCAGAGGAGATAACAGAGAGACCCAGGGTGTGATGTGCAACTTTCAGCCAGGAATTAGACTCACATGCACTATGTCACCATTATCCAGTGTGGGTCCTAACCCACTGGGGCGCAGACCACCTTTGGGTGGTCTTCAAATAGAGGGTGTGTGTGTGTGAGTGTGTGCGTAGGATGATGTCACCTTGATATGGAAGGTCACAGCGGTTAAAATAACCAACTGACACAACACTCTGGGAGTCATGTTCTGTAAAACAAATAAACACACATGTGGAAAAAAGAGCGATATTTTAATTAAGTATGATGACATCACAACAGACGACATGCATAAATACATGACTTGATAATATTGGATTTGCACACTGTTCACCAATTACTCGTGTAAGATAACTTTTTCAATAATATTTTTCGATACACATTTCTGTTTTGATTATTCAAATGGTTATATAAACTCAGAATTCAGGTAATTTACAAATGAAATTAAGTACATTCACTTAAACACCTAACTATCAGTTTGAGGGCTTCGTCCTTTACCAGAATAGTATTCCATAAATTTTTAATGGATTTTATCATTTTATGGCATTATGGATTTGCCACCAACTTCAATGCAGTAGCTTGGTGACACAGTAATATATTCCTGTTGTTGGAAAATTTCAGTCATGGTCTTGCCATGCTTTGTGGCTGTAAGTGAATGTTAAGTGCTGGTGTTCTGCCACAGTTTTTTTGAAATGCCAAACACTTTTGATCAAATGGGTAAAATGATCACGTTACATTAATTTTCTCACGTTTTGAGGCATTAATGTCAAGCTTCTCACTCCGAATGCAGTAAAAGAAGCTTTGGTACATTGAAATGTTAGGGCAGTCTTAAGATCTTACTATTCTCTTAAGGACAATGCTGTTTCTCTCATGTGAAAAAGCATCACCATAAAGCCATCTTTGATCTAAAATGTTGAAATACCCTTAAGTGGTCATTATACCCATGCAGCTAAGGGAATATGTTACCATTTACAGTCACCAACCCCACCGCAGTCCAACGGATGGACTGACTGAGGAGGCTTTGTTCATTCTGTGTGTGTGCACTTACGTGTGTGTGTGTGTTAAAAGAGACTGGGGGTCTGCCTTGGTGGTGGCCCATTATGGAGAAAGGCAGCAGGAGGCTAGGTACACACACGTATGTACCCACAAACGGAAGCAGACATATGTGTGTCCATGCACTTTCTCTCTCTCTCTTTTCTTTCTCTCTCTCTCACACACACATAGAAACATACACAGAGCTACTGGAGGTAATTGTGTCAGAGGAGATGTATGGTGTAAGAAGCAGAGGGAAGGGGGGGATGGAAAGGGAGAACAGAGGAGGTGGGGAGGGAGGGAGGTAGAGAAAGAGGAAGCTGGAACCAGGGGGGCTGCTTGCTAATTGGAGCCAAATGGACAGCAGATGAACCAGAGTGGTTTGCTTCATCGTCTGGACAGGTCTCTCTCTCTCTCTCTCTGTCTCTCTCTTTCTCTCAGTTGTTCCCATGTCATTTTTTATTATATTTCAACCCATTTGTTTTTGTTTTTGATTTACAGTTGTCTTTCTCTCTCTGTTTTTTATTTGCCCTGATTTGCCATAAAAAATTCCAGTTTGACCCCAAATGGTCCTGGTCCTTCAGGAGTTAATTGTGGAGAAAATATAAATCATGTGGTAAATATATTTTTCTTGTCTCTAAGTTGATTCAATTGTCCAGAGGGATATTTTATTCTCAACAAGATGTTAATTATTGAGTTAGAAGTTTACTGTAAGTATGATTGAGACACTTAATTGCAGGTTAGTAACCTAAAATGCAATTTTCAATAATAAAATCTCCAATTTTCCCATTATGTAGAGGGATAACTAACAGACTAAACACTAGTACAGAGAACTGGCTATCACAGGAAGAGACAGACTCTTCCACAGTTTAGGTCGGATTAACTTCTAAAAGACTCAAGTGATTTATAAAACCATAATTCCTAAAACACAGACAGGAGGAAAAGTGAGAGAGAAACAGTGTTAGACTGCTTCTGACTACATATTTGTATGGGAGAAAGAAACTGAGGAAGAGTAAAAACAAAAATGAAAATGTAGAGGGGACAAGAAAGGAAGCAGAGGGAGAGACCACTAAATAAAGGACCTAAGTAAGGGGTTGTAAAAACAGTCAAGAGAGAGTGGTACTGAAATATTTGACATCTCGGTTTTCCTGTTATGAAACTCGAGGTGAAACAAAACTTCCTATAAGCTCCAACTGTCGACAGAGCACTTAACTCACTCTTTATGTTAACTTCCTACTTGTTCAAAATATGAAATTACAGCTGTTCTACTCACTGCAGACCACTTACATTATCATCACCTCATATGACCACCAGTAATGTAATTTAAGCCAGAAATAGCGGAAAAAACATACATTGAGTGAGAATCTGCAAGAATGCATTTGGTATGTTTGACTGTAGTTGTGTATACATGTTTGGTTATTCTGTAAGCAGATACTTGTCCATTTGTTAGTGGATCTAAAGTTTTGCCCCAAATCAATACATCAAGAGCATTGTGAGAATGTGAGTAATTATGTTGATCCAATTAGCTGTTGGCCTGCCATGTCGGGGCCAATCAGGACAGAGTGCACCAGGGGGTCGTTAGACAAAAACTAAAAGCCAAACACTAATTAGCCTGCTAATTTTTAAAGCTAGTGGGTTCTGTTTAATGGGCAGGAACGGGCAACAATGCTAACAATCGGATAACTCACACACTTGCACATAGACGTTTAGAGACACTCATTTAGAGGCCTGCACATACACAGACACACACACTTGAAGAGGCAGTGAATTCTGGGTAGTATCTGTGGAGCATGCACACCTGTTAATACTTGTCTCATGATTCAGGTGAATTGATAGGATTGATAGCAGTGTGTTTGCACACCGCCTTTGTGCAGTTCATGATAGAAACATGTTTCATATTAGATCATATGTACTGAATAATGACCATACAGAGGTGAACTGATATTGGCCTTGTTGCAAAATTGAAAGTTTTTGCCAAAGCCTAATGAAGTCCTCTAACATGTATGATGGGTTTAACTTCAACAATGGGATATATTCTGAACTCCAGCCTTGAAATCAGTTAAAAATACAGTGGCAAAGGTGATACTGAGAACACTGCCAGTGATTCAAATTCAATTTCCAGCTCTTGGCGTTCACTGTGTACTGTATGAAATAATACAAAACGCCTGAAAAAACATTTTAAGCTCCAAATCAAATTATAGCTCTAGTTTTTATCGGTCCATCAATATTGTTACGAGAAAACCAAAATGTCTAACAGAATATCTATTGTTTTCCAGCTGCTGACCTACTGAATGCTGAGATCCTAACAGACTCTGGCATATAAATCAGAATTACAATGTAAGATCGTTCTGACATTGAAGCCGAGTTAGAAGTTGAGTGTTTATGTCAGATAAATCAACCTCTTGTGGTAATGTTTTCTCTGAGGCTTCAACTACATTCAACTACAAAGTAGAGATACATTACCAGTGAAGAAACTGATATGTGTGTGTGTTTGTGTGTGTGTGTGTTTGTGTGTCTTACATGGTGATGAGTGTTGATTTTAGGGATCAAAACAGTTTTTCAGTCTAGATACCACAGACACATAAACTGGACATGTGCCAGGGAGATACCCGGCTGTCAAGACTCAAAGTGTGATTGCTGCCCAGTGCATAGATGCATCTATGCTCTGTGGTAATTAGATTTTTTTTCTGGATTAAATGTAGTTGTCCCATTACTTTCCTCTCTGTAATCTCATAACAACTAATTACAGTACCCATATCATTCCTCTGTCGCTCCAATCATTTCAGCTTAGGCATTTATTAGAGAACCAATTTTATCCAGCAGGGAAACGCAGTGGGGAACTAACTTGGTGTTACACAGCATGTAAGGTTGTTATCAAGTAATATTTGACCGCTCCGACACTTTCACTCAAGACATCAAATTCAACTCTGCTCTCACACTCTTCAATAGGCAGGTAGAGGGAGATTGTCCAGTAGGTAATGGGGTGAGGAGCCTGGTTCAAAAAGGGGGGAGCAATTTATTTATTTATTTTTGAGACTAGGGTAGGGTTGTGTATTTTTCTATGAAATGTGGAAAAGAAGGGCAATTTTTTTCCCCGCAGCTTTTCTGACATTTTTATTTGAAAATCTGTTGGGATTTTTCAATAATTTTGAGGCAATGGGTTTTCCAGAGGCCATAAGACTTGATCCTAGAAAGCAGAACTACTCACTGAGTGCACGTTGCTGGGGAGCACTTGTGGGTGCGCACAGTGCCAAAAAAGCATAGCCTACAGCTGACTTTAAGTTTTCAGCTGTGATGAGCGGTTAATTTAAGTCATTTTGTCAGTTAGACCCTCAATTGTCAATAAACTTCGCTGCCAATATGCCACCGCAAGACAACATTACAATAAAGACATTATACCAGTAACATGTTGTGATGCTGTTGGATAAACAGAGTTAGTAAAGCATTGCTCAAGACTTGAGATCAAATCCAGCACAAGTGAATTTAGCAAGCGCCAAGCTGGTTGCAGCTTATCACAGATTTGACACTTGTTCTCTTTCATACCGTGAACGTAAGTCATAATATTGAGTGGTTCTGTATCTCAGGTGTAAAGTAGCTTGTTGGATGACTAATGAATGTCAGCCCAGTAAGCCTACATAGCTTTACATTGAGATCTGGCTTCAGAGCGCCACCACAAGGCCAACAGGGCAATAAGCCTCATGCCAATTTTTTCTTTGGAAAATGATGCATTTTTACATTGATGTACAGCACAGCGCCACCAACAGGATAAAAAGTCCCCAGGCCTCAAGCACACATCACACATACAAAAAAACACAAAGGATGCAGGGCTGAGGGTTGAGGGCTGGTAGTGTGGGGTAGGTGAAGCTGAGTAGGACAGATAGGTTTGCTATGCCCCGCTGACCTCTATTATATGTCTTGTGCTTTGTTTTACGCCCTTGTGTTTGTGTTTCATTGTTGAATGTTCCATGGTTGATTTTAATTGGTTAGGTCTAGCTAGACTCCTTTGTCAAGTCCTTTGAGATATGCTTGTAATGAAGCACTGTTTAAATAACTGCACTTCAACTTGAGCTAGAGAACATAAAACAAACAACTTCTCTTTTGCGAATCTACAGAATGTCAAAAAGGTAATCAAGTCTATGCTTCCCATCATGGTGATCAAACGTATCAACAAATCCTTTTTGAATTTATCAATGTAATAATTGTTCTACTGAACCAAAAATCTGTAACAAGATTCAGATAGCAAAGCATCATTTGACTTCAGGAGACCAACGATATTCAGGACCTCTGTTCACTTTAAGCTGGGTGCATCTTTGTAAAATAGTTTGGTGACATACATCTAATAGCAATAATAAATTATCACATTGACCAAGTGATAATATCTTGCCAGTAATCACTTAATAGTTATCCAGAAATTTAAATTAAAACAAGTTTCAGAGGCTTGATATCACGGTTCTGTTTTTCGACTCTTGTGTTCTTTGTGTTTATGACTTGTGTTTAGTTAGTTTTTAGTGTATTTCATGGACTCTTGTGTTCCTTGTTTTGGTTTTCTGTCCCTGCTCTGTTTGGCCCTCCTGTTTTCCTGTAGCCCTTGCCTGTGTTCCCCTGCACACCTGCCCTGTGTTAGTCTCGTCAGCCCAGCCCTTGTGTTCTTGCCTGCCACTCCCTCATCTCCCTTGTTATCCAATCCCAGTGTTTCCCTGCTGTTCCTTGTGCCTCCCCACTCCAGGTGTGTCTTGTTCTGGTGATTAGTTCCTTGTGTATATATACCTGTTGTTTCCCTTTGTTCTCCATTTGTTTGTCTTCATTCCCTGTGTTGCCACCAGTGTTCCTCATGCTCAGCTCTGTGTTCCTTGTGTTTTGGCTTATTCCCTTCTTATTTTTTGTATTAAATTATTTTTCATCACTTCCCGTGTCTGCAGGCTCTTGCGTTTGGGTCCACCTGCTTTGGAAACCGTGACACTTGAGGGAAAAACTATCATATGCAGGGACTTATCTCAAAGTTGAGATCATCTCAATCTCATAACTGAGCAGACAGCCATGGTGTTTAGAAGAGCAGTATTTGGTCAGTCTCAGTATTTGAGTTTGGATCATCTGACACCGGTTCAGATACAGATGGCTGCAAACAGTATAGCTCCCCATGCCGCTGTAAGTGAGCAGTGAACACAGTTTTACGCTAGAACAGATGAATTAACAACTAACTGCTTCATCTTTGGCAAGAGGCCAAAATATAAGTCGGATCATAGCAACCCCTTAACCCCCCACAATGTGCATTATTTTTTGATAACCACACACCTCATCGCATATGATCAGACATGATTTCAGTGAGATGCACTTGCTTTCATGTGTGCTGTCATGACTGATAGTGCACAGCTAGCTCATTATTTCCAGTATATTCCTCTAGGGATTTACTGCAGTAGATTATAAGATGTTACATTAATGTATCATGGCCATTAACATCACTTTAGCTTTTCACAGATGACATTAATGGCATTCAGTGATTTAAAAATATATATTTTTACTGGAGTGGCTGTAGAAAAATGGGAATACTTGACATACCTCAACAACAGAAGCACAAAAACAGCACAGCCCTCTGAATACTTTGGTTGCAAGTTTAATACATTAACCATTTTCCCTGCACAAATCACATCTCTGTTGCAACACAGCAACACATTAATTTGTGTTGAGAAACTAGTAGACATGCATATTGTTGTTTAGGTGGTGAGTGAATCCAACATCTGTCACTGTTTGTATTATCAGCCCTAAGCTTCACACGCGATACCAATTATGGCTGGACACCACCAGGATGCTGCCCCTCTTAGGAGTAATAATCTAAATTATGATGATAGTGATACCATTGGCTGCTCTCCCCCTCTCTCCCTGTCTATATCTCTTTCAGTCTCAATTTCTGTCTGTCCTTTGATGTCTGAGGATGCGTGACTAGCTCAACTCCCAAGTGTCTCTAAGAAAACATCCAGGACAGTTAAGCCAATTACATGCTCCCTGACTTTGCAACAGAGAAGAAGCCCATTGTGGATTTATAATAAATCTAGTTAAAGACTAAAATTGTTTGTGCCTGGCCCCGAAATGCTTTGAGTCACTGGCAAATGAATAAGAGTAAGATGTCCCTCCCTTAGCATAATGTTGTCTCTTTTGCCCACTGCGACAGAATTTGATATGTTTTAAAATTCACAAGGCACTTCACCCTGTTGTCAGGAATGGCCGACCAATCAGCTTTGGGAGTTGCTGTCACTGTGTGGAGAAAGGTGCTGACAGAAAGGCTGGGTTTGGTACCAACAGGCATCTAGCCGTGACTTTCTCTGAGAGTATGGGTGTAACAGTGCTGAAAAACACAGCCTAACAGCCAAGAGCTGGGTCTGGGATCAATGGCCAGCCAAGTCTTTGACATTTCCACACCCTACATGTGTCATGGTTTTGTCAATGTCCTGGTCACCCAATTACATCCCAATGAGCCGAGGTGGCCAGGCAGACTGAATGACAATAGTCACACATTCACACTTACACGTACACTTATGTTTGTATACACAGAAACAGAAAATCTATGACAGTCAAAACAGCCAAACCACATGGGATGACATCAGTTCGTAAATGCCTTGTATTGATGAGCTAATGTTATCTTTTGACGCACTGCACACTGGCAGATACTTGCTGCTGTCAGCAAACTTTAATGTGAGTGTGGCAACCAGAACTCATTCTGTCAAATCATGAAATGACACTATGCATCCAAAAACTGATTTCTTTATGTATAAAAAAAATCTTTCTTTCTTTCTTTCTTATCTTGACAATATCCTTACCTTACGCACGTGAAACCAGTATGCAATGTGTCTCACTTTCCCATAAGTTTCATAGTGCAAATCAAGAAATCAGCATACCAATAA
This sequence comes from Neoniphon sammara, assembly GCA_900302535.1. Classification (NCBI taxonomy): domain Eukaryota; kingdom Metazoa; phylum Chordata; class Actinopteri; order Holocentriformes; family Holocentridae; genus Neoniphon; species Neoniphon sammara. The sequence goes on from OMKZ01042458.1 coordinate 19,199, forward strand.
ACACCAAAGACATCAAGCGGTGCACTGTATGAACCGTTGAGTCATAAAAAGTTGAGGGAAATGAATTTGACTGTGCAATGCTGTTGATTGGTTTCTGAATAGCTGGAAAGGTATTTAAAGAGCAATTTTGCACGCAGTTTGAGCTTCACACCGCCTACAGCGAGATTTTGAAAAATGCAAGAAAAAAGGCGTGAAGAGAGGAAGGAGGTGTGGGGTTGGGGCATATTGGTGAGAAGTGGAGCGCAGTGGAGTAGCTCAGATATACCTTTATACTAGGGGTGGGAACATTGTTGTTGTTTATTTGTTTTTGTTTTTTTCTAAATTATATATCTTAGGTTAATTGTTCTTACGGCTACATCTCCAAGCGAACGCTGGCTTCTCCCTTTAACCACTAGAGGGTGAACCGAGGCAGGTGAGATAAACAGGACCAGAACATATGAGTTCAAATGTTGACAATCTGATTGGCACTGCTGTATTTCACAACTGCAGTACTGTACCTGCATGAGACACAGTCTGAATCAAGTTCTATGGGACTAAGACTGATATCAAATGACGAGGCCACCATGTTTATGCACAGAAGAAAATGTTGGCAGTGTGGACGAGCACAACAGGGGTCCCAGGTTTATTAGATGACAAACACCCAAACATCAAGGCCTGCACACTTGCACATGCTCATTCCTGGACTTTGAAACTTTGAAATCGCAATCATGATTGGTCATTATTGCTAGTGTGAAATGATAACGATAACATTGTTGCCTCTACAGCCCAAATACGTCTAGCCAAACTCATTCTATGTCACCCACTTGTTGCCATTACAAAATATATGTAGCTTTGAGCACCTTTTGCTAAGATGATTTGCTTTAGTCTCACACAAACAATAAAAATTCTGCCTCTGATCCTGTCATGATTTCTTTTTTAAATTAGCCATGATTCCAGCAAGCCGCACCTAGCTGTGGATAAACCACTAATGATGCAGGTGAGGGTAGGGGGTCAGATAATTCCTGGTTTCCAGTAAGCTGCTCGGCAGCAAGACAGGCAAACATCTTGTTAAAGGGCAGCAACAGGAGCGTGAGGTTTAGGAAGAGGGGGCACACTGCCTGTGTTTACATCACCATCAAGTCTGACCGACAGATTAGTAACTTCCTGCGGAGATTAGGGGAGTGGGTGGTCACGGAGGGAGACGGATAGAAAGAATGTGTGTATCTGTGTGTGTGTGTGTGTGTGTGTGTGTGTGTGTGTGTGAAATGGAGAGACAGAGAGTGAGCATATGTTTATTAATTGTGTGAGGATGTTTGGTAGTCAGAGAGAGACACCTGACTAATTTTCAGTCTTCATGACCTCTAGTGACCTGGTGGCAAGCAGCTTGACCAATGCAGCTGAGAGCAAATATAAAAAAAATGCTATC
>OMKZ01042458.1:20623-30655 GCA_900302535.1 Neoniphon sammara
AAAAAAATGCTATCACAACTCAGTGTGACCCTTGGCGTGACCCCTGCTCCACTATCTGACTCAAGCCCCAGCCTGGTCCTAACTGTCTGGCTGGATGGCCACACGTCTATATGTGCCTCTCTTTCTCTGCCGTCAGTATGTGGATTTGATTGGTTTTTCTCGGTCCACCACCTGCCTAACATTTTGCCTAGGCCTGTGTTCCTATTATTATTAATGGATAGTTTTTTTTTTTTTGTTTGTTTTTTTTTTAGCCCAGGCTGTATTACAATATCGACATCCATCATTTACGACTGTACATAGCACAACCTCATCGCTTCTTTTAGCGATGAGAAACCACTCTGCTGCAGCACATAAATGAACAAGAAGAAGAAACTCCGAGAGAGAATTTGAACTCAGTATTAGCCTCCTCCATCCTCTCTCACTTACTTGTATCGTCCTATTTCTTTCCCTGTCAGTGAGATAAGGGAATGTCTGTGTCTCTTTGTCTCCTTGTAAAAACAAATGTCAGCTTGTTTGAGCTCAGTTAAAAGTGATTTTATATTCGATATCAAAAGCAGCCTTATTTACAACCATAAGAATGTCAATGGCCTTATTCCAAAGGATTCCATATATGCGTTGATTTATATACTGATATTATATATTGATATTTTGTTTGATATTCAGCATACATTAGGCCATGCTGACAATTTTGTAGATTTTTGTTCTTTGCAGGGTGGAAAAGCTACTGAAAGGCTCTGCAGGTTGGGGTCTTTACATCGTTATTTGTTTCATCCCACAGCCTATATTGTTATAGCTGCTTGTGCAGTAACACAAACAGTGTCTGATTTGGACCAAACTTGGTGGAAATGTTAAGAGCCAGGGAAGGAAGAAGTGATTTGATTTTGAGAATGATCGGTCAACGGTCAAGGTCACAGGGTAAGGTCAAAATTATGCCCCAGTGCAAGTACATATGTGTACATTGACCTTTGACCTTCAGTGACCTCGAAAGGTTGAACTGATAGAAAAATTTTGCAGGCATTATTGGTCCTATACCATTTCATGTCAGACGTGCAGCGGACAGGTGTTGCACTCTCTGAGTGCACCTTCTAGATGTTTTTGTTATGTCTTTCACTTTCATGCAAATCACCATTTGGTGGTGAAATGACACTAATCTCTTTGCTTTGCTTGTTTTCCAGTGTCAGGAAGTCTTGCTTCTGATCCTGTGTGTGTTTATTTGTGTGCGTGTTTTGTGCATGTACTTGTGTGTGTGTGTGTGTTTGCATTTCCGTGGATAGTCTGCTGTTTTCTTCCTACAGGAACACTTGCAGGTCAGTCACTCAATCAATCATTCTATCCATCCATCCATCCATCAATCAATCACTTTAGTAGCCAAACTTTTTTGACATCATGATCTACAATAGGGATTAACAGTAATATGAATATACTGTAGTTCTATTTATTTATTGAAACTTGGACATACAGTACTGTATCTTATAGTAAAAGCCTGTCAAATTACAACTGTTATCTGTAAAATGAGTATTCAACCTCTGATTTTTTTGTAAATGATCCTAAAATACAATAAAATAGATTTTTAGAATATTTCCTCTTTTTTATGTTTTCTGCCACGTGTAGGAAATAAACAAGTATGCCATTGTATTAACCTGTATTCATATAGCCAAAACTACAGCCTAAAGCAATTAAAACCATACGGCAAGATTTACATGCAGCTGTGGTTTTATGAATTTACAGGATCAAGACAAACAACAGAGATAATGTCAGTGGGAGTGAATTTAATGTGGAGGTAAATGGGTGCATTTGCAACATATAAACAGCCTTATTGGCAGAATGCATGAAAAATCTCTCTCTCTCTCTCTCTCTCTCTCTCTCTCTCTCTCTCTCTCTCTCTCTCTGTGTGCACATGTGTGATTCACAACAGCGCTGATTACCATTAAACAGGTCTGGATCAGAGCCTAAAGGGTAAGGTGAGGGATTACACTGCAAATACTGAGACAGTGAGCTACATTTACCTTCTCAACATTTTACAGCTCAGTTAAATATTTTTAACAAGTCAGATCACTGGATTTTGTTTTCAGTTTTAGGGAAAAACCTTTGTAAATAAAGAAATAAAACTGCCTAATCTCACTCTGTCTTTGTATTGGTAACGTGTGCATAACTACTCATAATTGGTCACATATTACATTGTTAGGGTCTAACTGCACTGCAATTTGAGGGGGCTGTAATTTAAAGGATTACTCTGTGCCTTTTTTCTGCTGTCACATCTACATGAGTCAACATATTGGTTTCTTTTCTTTTTCTTTTCTTTTTTTTACAGTCTGTGGTTTCACATCAAAAGGTGAGCCTCTTGCAAAATAGCTCTTGATGTTTTTTTAATGGCCTGACTGTTAGCAGTGAAAATACAAATTTCAGCTCTGTTCTACACAGGCTGTCTGATAATACAGCAGGGGTGACCGTCTCTTCACTTATCACCCGTCATTTCCATTACACAATAAACTGGCTTGATTAGAAATAATGACATTTTCATGCCATCTCATTCACTTGGCAATAATAATATTGGTATGAACTATATGGCACGGATAATAATTCATTGTTGCTATGCTGTAAAGTGCTCTTAAGATTTGCCAATTCCACATTTCCTTGTATGATAAAATTGAGGGCCAAAGTGTTTTGTTTTTTCTCATGTTGTTACAGTAAAGTGCTGTAAAAACAGAAGCTGAAACTACCCTGACCAAAATATACATTAACAACTATAAGTCTGCTTTGAGAACAGGGAGGGAGAGCCCGCTTTGGGCCACTGATCTATTATAAAAATATAATTCTAGATATATAATCTCATTTAATGTATAATATCAGGTATAATAAATAGGTGCTATATATGATGAATAATGATATACGTCTTGTCTTATGATATTATAAATAATATCATGTATAATAAATATATAACATCATGTTATATCATGCCCACACCTTACTTATCACTTAATTTCCACTTCATATCCAGATCTAAATTTACTCACAGCTCACTCACATGTGTAGTTACCCGTGTGCACACTCCTCTGAATGTGTATTTACACCACTCGTTCTGACCTGATTGCCCAATGGTGATGTATTTGTCCAATAACATGCAGCACGGCCCTCAGAGGACGGCCCATTCACTACCAACACAATACAGCGACTCATACAGGGTTCCATACAGTTTAATGGGCTGAAAAGACTGTAACCGCACTGTGTACACAACCCACTCAGAGACAAGGGCGGGGTGGAGGCGTGTGAGGCAAATGAGAGAGCGCGAGAGGGTCGGAGGTAAAGAGGGGGGTGGGAGAAAAGTCAGTGAAGCAAGGAGGGAGACGCAGTGTGTGAGAAATTAGGCGTGCGGTTGTATATGTCTGTGTGTGTGTGGGTGTGGGTATGTGTATGTGTGTGTGAAAGAGAGATTTAATAGCTACAATGATTATGTTAAACAATTTGTTGCCCTGCCCCACAGCCAAATAAGGGAAAGGCGCATTCACATGCAGCAATTATCCATCCATTTCCCCTCACCTTTCCCTCCGTCATACTTCACATTTTTTAATCTGAGACATCGCATGAGAAAATGTTTTGGCTTTTCTGCTTTGAGCTGATTTTTTTCATCCCCTTGTGTTCACTTGCAGAATATTTAATTCATAGTGGAGGGAGACAGGGAAAAAAAGGGCTTAGTGTGAAGGGATGATGTGCGACATGGGTCATTATGTTGTTATGAGTATATGATAAGCGCCTTAATCTGCTAATCCCCAGAGCGTCCAAGGAAAGCTTGTAAATGACATTTACAGAGCTATTTGCCACATTTATCAAGCAAACATTTACAACTTCATTCCAATATAAAGAGTTTATAACAATAATAATACTCTTTGTAACCAGATAGTTTTATCTATTTTAACAACTTCTGGTCATGTTATGTGGTTTTGAACTGCTCTTTGTGTAATTCTCCTTTATTTCCATCAAGATTGTTTTGATTTCATGTGGCTGTGGCCCGAAGAAAGAGCTACGCAGAATAAATATTAGCACAGCTTGTACCCAATGGCAACACCTGATATGACTCTTCTAATGCTGCAGATATTTATTACAGCTCAGTTTTATGGACAAATTCAGGGTGCATTGGGAAAAACAAGGGGTTTGTGTGAGAGAACAGCAGGACGGCGAAGCAATAAAAAGGAGCAGCATCAACAGTGACACCAGAGCTGAAGTTGTTAATCCTAAGAGGTGCTGACTGTGCCACACCCCGCTCACTGACAACTGGAATCCCCACACTATTGAATAAAAACCTCACCAGGATAAATGTTTATAAATGTAGAGTAACTTTCCTCGTTCTCTCTCTCTCTCTCTCTCGCTCTCTCTGTCTACTCCTCCCTGGTAATTCAATCAGTGGATTAAATGTTGCAACATCAACTCTGGATTTGGATAATATTCCTTTTATTGCCATGGCGACGCTTGCTTGATACACAAAGAAAGAGAAAGTTGGATTCTTCCTTAAATGTCACACAGTAACAACAACTTGAATTTGCTGAGACTGAATAACAGGGATGGATTTTGCAATACCAATATTTGTCCAGATGTGTTTTGAAGAAATAACAACTGTGGGATTGCTGACTACTTGATCAAAACAGTTTTGTAATACAAAGTCTTGATATTCTAAAAATGCTCCGGTTTGTTGGAGGCAAGTCAGATTAAGACCACTGCTAATCCAAGACTCCTTAGCAGCATACTTCTGCAAAGCCCCCGACTGTAAACCACTTCTCATACAGTGATATTGCAACACTGACAATGCCACTTCTGCCCCACTACAACCCTCCATCTTAATTTTAAAAGTTTTCTGCATCTCTCCCTTTGATTGAAAGTGTGGAGATCGTGCTATAAAGACAAACCAGCAATGAGAAAGACATAAGGAATGTGTCAACTTGTAGAGAACTTTGCTTTTTATCCACTTTACCCAAAGCCAGACAAAACATTCATTATCAATTTCATCGCTGTGCATCCAATACAAATACAGCACCAGGCTGCAGAGTTAGCCTAATGTATGGCTGCAGGGGAGAAGCTGAGCTCCTGTAAGGTGAGGGAATACACCTGCAGCATCTCCAAAGCTGAGTTATTTCAGTGATACATCTTACATCTTTATCACAAATGAAACTGAAAACATTAAAGCAAGATATTTGTTGTTTTACATGCAGCTAGATTTGGAAGTGTATTTGACAAATAATAATTTTGCCATCCACAGTGACAATTAGATGGCATGTTGGTACTGTAGGGAGGCAAAATAAGCTGTCAGGGCTGGACTCTTTCCCTATCAGCGACCAGAAGCACCAGCTCCTCTTCTGTATTTGGGTCCAAACAGATATGGGCTTTGATCTGTACAGTGGTGTACTCTAGTTTATGGTAGCGGGTATACTGTGATGATTCCCTCCCTGCTTCGTACACACCTGTCCCAGAGAATAAAGAGCACTATGAAAGACTGACTATGTGTTATGAAAAATTTATTATAAGTAACGCAAGACTTAAACAGCCAGTGACATTTACAGCTGGGGAGATCTAAATGCTGATTTTCTACCGTTTAAGTCTTAAACACCCTGGTGATTTCACATGGTTGGAAGAGACAGTCATTCACTGCTTTGACAGTCAATGGTGCGCTTCACATGGGGGTTCATCACAATGATAGATCTTTGGATTTTTGTCAAACTCAAAGCCCCTCCTATATGGGAAGCCACCACACACAGAGTGTACAGGGTGAATTTTATGAATGGAAGTGAATGGAGGAGATGCCTTTCACTGCAAAACTTATTTTTTCTAAGTTATACTTTAACCAGTATAAGAGCAAATCGTACAGGGTCACCTACAAGTGGACATATCAGAATCATAATTTTTTTATGCATCACTCTCTGTGACGTTAGAAATGTAATGGTAATAGATAAGATGGGCCTTTGGCTTGACTATGTTATCAATCAGCTGTTTGTTGCTAACGTTAGCCAGATAAACCTCAGCCCTGATCACCAGCTCTGATAAAACCACAGAATGTCTCTGAAGAAAGGCATCTAGTGAACTTGGTTGACTACTATTGCATTAGCATTAGGCAAATCAATAGTGAGATACTGAGGCTATGATTGGTTACCAATGTAACAGTAAGACTTGTAAATTTTCGTGACCTGCATCAGTCCTGATTTCTGTGAGTACAACAGGGAAGTAGAGTTTTGACCGGTATGAAGCAAAAACAATATTCTGTGACAAGTGGAGCACATAGAATACATCAGTATAGTGGCAGATTATCTGTCAGAACACACTGAAAACAGAAAAAAAACATGATTTTATGCGGAGTGGGTCTTTATGTATCAGCACAAGCAAAAACAGATAAACCTGTTTTGTCAAGCCACACTGGGGACAAGCAGGCTATAGCTAGCAACATGCTCAGCTGAACAGCAGTTAACATTACTCTTTGTTGTCATTAACATTCACCTGCAGTATTTATAGAGAAACAGAAGTTGCTTTCACGCTTGCTGCTCCAGAAATTCACGTTAAAGCAGTGTTTTCTTTCTTTCTCCCCCTCCTTTGTGTTTTCTCTGCAACATTTTGGTCAGGGCCCTCAGGCAATGTTGGTTTAGTATGCATATAGCAAAGATCAGCATTGATTAGGAAGTTGTAATTGAATCAGTCCAGTAGCAATAGACCAGGTGCATTAATGCAGCAGCTTTGTGGAGTGATGGCAGACTCACAGTGCGACACATCCAACAGTTCATCTGCTTTTAGTTAGAGAATGCTGAGTGAGCATTGCACTGTTGGATTGGCCTGGATGACAAATGATGTCAAACACAGCACATCCACAGTGCTTTATGCTGTCATTTTCAACACACCCATGAGAGTTGTTTGGGATGGCATATCTTGTGTCATTTCAACACAATATAATGTGAATTGCCCTCTAAATCGTGACCTAATTCTTTGGCCCAGAGGGATTCTGGATCCTTCCCTCTTTCAGTTTAATGTGTAAATCAATAGTGGTGTCAAATATAATTGCCTTAGACTAAGTCCAACACAAATATTGTAACTTTTTGCTTTTGAGGGTTCCTCTATTATACATTTCTGTATTTGTTCACATGGATTCTAATGGGTTTTGAACCTGTAATGAAACAATACAATAAAACAATACATTGAAAACAACAATAAAAAAATGCTAGTGGTACAGCATTTTGTGGCTTTGTGAAGAAGGGTTAACATAATATTTGCACCATGTGTGTTAACAAAGCATTTCTTAGTTTAAACAGAGTAATGCTGCGGCGCCTTGGTGGCTCACTGTGTCGACCACGTACCACATACTGTGTTGAGCGCAGTGGTGCAGGTTTGATGTCGGCCTGAGCCCTTTGCTGCAGGTCATCTCCTCTCTCTGCCCTGCATTTCCTGTCTCTCTCCACTGTACCTGTCCAATAATGCAGGAATGCCCCAAAAATAATGTTTAAATACAGTACTAACACTTGATGACAAACACTTGATGGATTGAAAAATTACACATTGTACTCCGGCCAAAATTGATTCAATTTTCTTTATAATTACAGTGTTTTTAAATGTATACATAGGCATCAGAAAATAACTCCACAACATTTTTGTGCTATCTTTGACAATTGTGTGACAAGTGTGTCAAAAGTCACATATTTATAAATTGTCAACCAGGACTTATTTCATTTTACTTTGTTTCTCAAGTAACAGCCAAAATGAGATGTAATTTCTCAGGAAAATGTGTTGTGACTCTTGCCATGTGGGGACTCATGATCCGTAATCAGACCCATGACCCATTTGGGATCATGACCCTGAAAGCAGGAATAAACTAAAGCAAATGGCTGCTTGGTTGGCAGTGGGCAGGAAGTTGACTGTAAATTAGCTCAAAATAGCCTGTCAAGGGAGACTTTGCAAAGAACAACATGACTTATAACCTTTCTCACAAATACAGTGTGCCCTGTCTCACTGCTGCCATCGCCTCTCCTCTCTCCCATAGCCTTCTTTCTCCTTTGCTCCTGTACTCTCTCCCTATATCTGTTTTTTTCTCACTATCAAACAATGTACACACTTTATAATAAACCTCCACATCCTAAGATGTACACAACAAATACAAAGTATGACAGGCTGCTGGAATACATATAGAAGCAGTTTTGGATCAACCTGTGGGTAAAAGCCCAAAAAACAAAAAATATTTTCCTACCTAACCTTAGTGCAATCTATCGAGGCAGATTCTCTGTGATTTGGCGAGGTTTCCAGTCTGCAGGGCTGGCATTTATGTCGGCAAAACAATACTCATCCAGCCTTGTTGTATTCGAGAGAAGGGAAGCGGGGAGAATGTGGCAGACTGGAAACCTCACCAAATCACGCAGAAATTTTCTGGGTAAATAGATTGGGATTGTGTGGGAAACTATATATTTTTTAAACCTTGGGTGAACTGTTCCTTTACCTTCATTCTCACGAAGATTTAACTGCAGCCATTAAACATTTCTCTGACAGTTTTCTACTTTTCTCTGTAAATTTTTTCATGTTTATTCACAGTGCATTGAGAATAGTGCTGAAATGATTAGTCGATCAATTAATCTACAAAAAATTAGTGAATTATAATTTTGATGACTGAGCAATCATTTTAGATGCTTGTCAGGTAAAACCAAACATTTTCTGGTTACAGCTTCACAAATGCTAATATTTGCTTGATTTTCTTGGTTTCTTATCATTATAAATTTAATGCTTTTAGGATTTTTATGGCTGCGCTCAGACAAAGGAAGCAATTTTATGATCCTATTGGGACTCTTGGGCATTTTTCATTATTTTAGACATCTGATGGATGAAATGATTAATCAGTTAATCCAATAAAAGAATCAATAGGTGAATCAACAGTGAAAATAAACATAAGTTGCAGCCCCAAATAGGAAATAATAATCAAATGAACAAATGAAACAGCTTGTAACAGTATCTGAAAAATATTAATGTAAAATATTGTTATCTGACTTGATACAAAAGTGAAACTTTTTGGCATCAGCTCTCCGTGGTATGTGTGGCACAAGTCACATGCTGCACACGAGCTCGGTGAAACCATGCCCACCATAAAGTCTGGTGGTGGTAGCATCATGTTATGGGGATGCGTTTGAGCAGCTGCAGGGATCAGCAGTCCTGCCAGCAGCGTAGTGAAAACGAACAGTCCACAATACCAGGAAATCCAGGAGATACAGTTAACCTGTGTACCTCTGCCAAAAAAGCTCAAACTGGGGACGAGGTTTGTTTTTGAGCAGGATTTCAACAATGATTGAAAGTAGTGGCTCAGTCAGAGTCTCGACCTTAATCCTACCAAAAACCTGTGCCAAGACCTCAGAATCACTGCTCATTGCTACTCCTCAGTGCACAAAGCTAACAGGCTTCCAAAACAACCAAAACAAATCCAAAACAACTAGAAACAACTTAAAATTACTGACCCATGGTTATGAATATGCAGACAATAATGACATTCAACTTTTTAACCTTTATTGCAGTATTTCATGGCTGGCTATTTTCAAAATGTGGCTCAGTCTAATGGATTGAAATTAAAGGCTAAATGTGGGAGAGGTACTTCTTCAAAGCACAGTGGATGTGTAAACCTGTCTTTCAAGAATGTATATTAGACTCATGACCCAAAGTAATCTCTATAAACATTGCATGATTAATATTTATCTTGGTCCATGTTTTATATACTGTATGCAGACATTTCCTGGTTGTTAGATTGAATGGATCGATGTGCAGTGATAATTGTGTGAGTCAGAGAGGTTTTTCTCCATGTACTCACTATATAGCAGGGTTTCAAATCTGAGAATGATGAATTTGAATAGCATGGGGTTTGGTCATAGAAGGACCACACACACACACACACACACACACACACACACACACACACACACACACACAGAGAATAGGAGTTCAGGTGATTCGCAATCGGAGCTCGTATTCTTATTGGCCTTGTGACTTGGGGACCAGGATTTCAGTGAACCTCTTGAAGCTGGAGGCTCCTAAAAA
>OMKZ01042461.1:9431-22956 GCA_900302535.1 Neoniphon sammara
TAAAGTTAGTGAAATATTCAAAACTGTGTGCACTTGTAGTCGTGTGTGTGTGTGTGTGTGTGTGTGTGTCCTTACTCTGTGTGCGTTTGAAGGACGGAGCAGAAGTGGACACACTCGGCGTCCCGTGTGTCTGTGCAGAGACACCGGCCCAGTTCCCTCCTGAGTCGGACTGAACCGACTCCATAAGGAACCACCTGGCTGCAGGGCAGAAGGACAGGCAGCGTTAAAGGAGCATTACAATCAATCTGTGATGTTCGGTGCATTCCAGGATTTACATTATAATCATGATCCTGTAATATTTTGGTGAACTTTCTTCTACTTCAGTTCTTGTACATTTTCATCGTGGTAAACATGTCTAAATGTTGATTTAGTGTTTTTATGTAAGTCTCCATTTAGTATTCCTTTTTATGTCCAATTTTGTGTGATTGTTTTCTTTTACTATGGCCACAGTTCTCCCACAGGAATCATTTAAATTTAATCTAATATTAGTCTGTGGTCAGGTTCACCAGTCTGAAGAAAACCAACACACTGGGGGAAAAAGCTAATTTAAGTCCCCTGGCCAATTTTTGAGCTATTAGATGACTTTGGGATAATGAAATGTAATCCAAATATAATAGCGGAATCTTAAAAATTACAACCAATGTGATTATTTCCCTAATAAGATTTGCATTAGATGAGCATACACAGTAGCTCTGTAGTTGCTCTGAATCAGCAGGCTCCTGATGCCAACTGGTGCCAATGTGGCTGCCATAATGGCTGCCAGCCAGCGTGCTGCCTGCTGCAGGTTAAGGGGGATACCACTGGATTTGTGGGGGAAGTTAACTAGACCACAGGGAGAACTGCCAGCAGATGCCAGTGGCTTAACGGCACTACATTTATGTCAAAACAGGGGTATACCTTAAAATAAAAAAGGATTATGTCTCTGCTATATGTGAGAACTGAATATGTGTTGCAAATTTGAACTCAGCATGCCGCAATGGCTCTGTCTCTGGGAATAAATATACATTTTTTTTAATAAAACAGTGACACATCTGGGTCCTATAAATAGTTTGTGGCCACAGATAAAATGTGACCCTTTCATCTTGCAGCCCGTCTTCTGCACTCTGGCTGACTGCCTCCCTCCACCAACACTCTGCTGGCTTCTATTTACTCTTTTTTTCCAATTTTATTTCTCTCCCTTACAAGTCTTTAAACTTTGCAATGGCATTTTCATGGCTTTGTTTTACTCAGGGTTTCCCCAACTGGACAAAACAATGAGAGCTTCAACATTAAGAGAGCAGAGCAGAACTGAGTAAACAAAGTCAAATGGGACAAATTGTATTATAGTATTATTAGTGGTTATACATTATGTGGATAGTCCATTGCCGATACCCAATTTGCTATCAAGTGACCATCATTGAAAAGTGATTATGATCATTTTCTCGGTGAAATGTGACCATAATCACTGAAAAGTCCGCTGAGTCTCAGGTGACACAGCAGTGTTAAAAGTAGATTAGAGATAAATATAGTTACTCTTAGGATACAGGTTACAAATGTGACAGATAGGCAAGTGCCACTTTTTAGCACATTTACTTTTTGATACTTCGGTTTCAACACCGAACTACCCAAACAATGTGGTATGATTTTTGTACCGATTCTCACCGCTCTTATCTCAAAAGTAATGCTATAATGCTAGAATGGACAAGGGATTGTGGAGATCTAAAATAACACCGAGGGCATAATATAGCTTGGATAATTACTATTATCTTGATTGATGATTTTGAAAATCTGGCAGCACAGGACAGTGGCTTTAGAAAACTCCAAAATTCAGAGCAGCAGTCGACTGACAGCAGCTATGCCTTTCCAGTGTCCAGCCACGTCAGTCACACTTTACCTAGTTCGCATATTTGAAACACAACATTTTTATGCAGGTCTGCAGCCAAAGAACATACGACACAGAGGTACGCTCTCGCCCACAGAGTTTAGTGGGTAGTTAGTCATGGTAGGCATCACCACTGCTGTTTAAAACTTCTTTATGATGAGGCGGGAAGATTGCATTTTACCACACTGCTATGTTTAGACCAAACTAACAATCTGAGACTTAGTGAGAGGGTCCACCGCTTTAGGAGCTGTTTTTGGCTAATCTCTGGAAGCTATTTTGGTGACAGTCTCCCCATCTGTCTCTCTCTCCCACTATTTCCCGTGCTCTCAATTTAATTCAAGTCAAATGTGTTTTATTGGTAAGCCAGGAAGTAAACCCAGCCTTAACAAAGCAATAGAGTGTATCAATCGAGGTAACCGATAACTAGTCGTAATTAACCAAAAATCACTAAATATCAGTGTTATCAGCATTGATATAACATTCAATAACAATTCAACTTACACTCAAATTTAACCCCCTGTATAAACTATGTATTCTCTCTATATACTCGTTTTTAAGTTTCTATATCTATTATTCTATTGACTTAGGACAAGGAAATCGGCAAATGCAGTTGTATAAATGTAATTACAAATGATAATTTCCTCCTGCCTTTATTGTTTATGCTAAAATGGAAATAGAACAGAAATCACAAAATGTGCACCAAAAACAATTTGCCACCAAAACTTCTTAGATTTCAGACAGTTTGAGTTACTCAGGGGTAACATTACAAAGGGATTTCTGTCTTCAACACAATACAGACGGTCATTTCAGTCATTATCACTTCACATTCCCAGGTAACATTACTGTCAGGCGAACTGGGCATATGATACACTGCTCAGGCACAATGATGTAAAACTTGCTTTACAATGAACTGGATTACTTTGGCAATACTGACTTTACTACTTTTCAATTCTACTTGCTACTTCATGCCAAAAAGTTTACTTCAACTGAAAAAGCTGACTTGCACCAAAGTGACAGAGAGAGACAGACACAGAGATGAGAACAGGCATTAAAGAGTTAATCGGTTGTGGGTAAATCAGGGTACAACCACAATGATTGCAGACCCAACTCATTGTGGTCTCCTTTGGTGGCTTCATACTGAAGGGTTAAACAGGCTATTTAGAAACGGCAAGAGGAAACATGGCAGAAATTACCCTTCCTTAGGAAAGGTGCGCTTTCTTATTAGCTACACCACATCTAACTGCTTACTCATTGCTTGTGCATACTGAACTAAAATGAAGTTAATTGCTGCCAATTGTGAAGGTAGCTTTGTGCCTGCTTCCTATTTGAGGCAAGGCAGTAAAAAATATGAAGAGTTTCGCTCAATAATGAGAAACCGGCTCCAGCTCTTACAAAACGACTGTTCAAATGAGTTCAAACTGGTGAAACATTCAGATTTTACAGTTATTTTAATATACTAATCTGTGACATTTTCATATCAATTAATGTTTATCACCAATTGATACTCAATAGGGATTCATCCTGCAGCCAGTTAAAAAAAAGTTTTTAGTTTTGTCGTTCTGAACACCCTGTGTCTGGTGGATTTTTCTTGTAGGTACCAGAAAAATCCTTGCACAACATTTCTTGCACTCTTTCACCCAGAAAATGGGAGTGAGAGAATGACTCCTTGTCATTCTCTCACTCCAAGATCAAAATAATACATAACCACCCAGCCACCTCCTGTCCTCTCCCCCTTGACCTCAAATCATATCTTTCTGGTAGGCTTCACTACAGTATATTTCTATCAATTACTGCAAATCCATCACCACCAAAGTCACCTGTGGTGTTCCGCAAGGCTCCATGCTTGGATCCCTTGTCTTTATTTTCTGTGTGCTCCTCATTGGTCACATCATACACCTTCATGAGCTACATCTTCATTACTATGCTGATGACACTCAACTATACATCACCACCAAAACCATTTCTCATGCCATTCAGTCCACCCTCATCAACTGTCACACTGAATTAAACCATCTGTACTCACCCAGAGTTGTCTTGTAAGTCCAATGAAAAACTTTTTAATTACATTCCTCTTTGGAAACAAAGGTTCCAGGAGCTGTAGCCATTTCTTTTCTTTTACTGTCAGTGCTATAACTTGCACATGCTATAACAGAAATGTTTTATTTAGCTATATTTTAGAGACAGTACATTGGTTTGGGTCATGCTGAACATACAAGTTGAGAATCAAGACTTATGCTGCATGAAGAGTTTGAGAATTTGAAACGGATGTTTTCATATCCTTTTTGCCAAAGTTGCCCATCAACATTCAAACAGAAATAGCTGCGGTTTTTGGAAAATTTGTTCTCCATGAGGCATGCATTTTTAGGTGAAATATTCCTTTAAGCCACACATCAACATCACCAAAACAATCTTTCCATTTCCATAACATTGCCTGCCAACAACCCATCCTTCTCAGATGCCAAACCCTCATCCCTACTTTTATAATCTCTAAACTAGACGTTTATAACAGCATCCTGCCAAACTCCCATTCCAGGCAGAGAATACACCCATTGTTCAGCACCATCAGTGGCTTGCAATAAAGCACAGAATCCATTTCAAGATAATCCTCATCACATTTTGATGCCTTTGCTGTTCCCTCAACCCTCCACAACTCTTTACACTCAAAAATCATTTCAGAACCCACCTTTTCAAAACTGTCCACCAGTGATAAACCACCACTATTTGGAATAGATCCTGATGTAATGTTATAGTGTTATACTGTAGACACTTTTTGGAAAGTGTCTTTGAGTACTATAAAAGGCTACTGTTATTATTGGGCAATGCACATGTAACATGTAAATTATTACATTTGCAGCTTTTTCAACATTGTTGCTAGTGTTTAAATGAAACGGTTATCAACATAACTATTTTACCCTAATAACAGTGAACATGACAACCAAACATTCAGGAAAGAAATACCCTGGCGTAAATAGATGGAAAATTTGATTTTTGTTCTCATTCACAAACCATGACAAAGAAAAACAATGTCAATAAATGAAATCCTCACCCATCTGTGGCTTTGATCTCCACAAATCAACCCCATCCTTGCGTGCTTTTCACTCATCTCTTATTGTGTGTCCATGACAGTTGCTGTCCCAACAAACCCTGGCTTCATTTAGATGCATTAAAAAACAGCCTGTTTGATCAGCATGGGTATTCCATTTTGTTTGTTTTCATTACATTACGCTGTTTTTCTATTTTTAAAGAGATGTTCATTGGTAAGTAATGTACACATTTAACTATTTTGTAAGCAAAAGTGTTACAATAACAAATCCTGAAGAATTGCCGTCAGAAAGAAGAGTGGACCTTGACCAAAAAACACCTAAGCAGTGGTATTAAGCTAATAAATAACTTCAGGTGTTTAATGTCCATTAGAAAGTTGTTTGTAAAGTTTACATAAATGTTTGTAATCTTACCAGCAATGGTTCTACTGTTAATTAATGACTTGGGCAATAATCCACAGTAAGTCCTAGCTTTCATGCAAGCGGTCAATTTGTGGGATTGTCATAATTTTCAGTTAATAGACGTGTTATTTTGGACTTGATGGACCATAAAAAGGGAGTGAGAGTAGACTAGAAAGATGAACAACAGAATGGTATGCTGGGAATTGAAACCCTACCATCATCACATGGGAAAATACAACCAACCACCAGCCAAATTTTGGCTGTTGGAGGGTTTATGTGTTGCAGCTAACCAGCCAGTCTGTTGCTATTAACATTTTAGGCATGTAGCTGATGTTGCTTCCCAGAGCAATAGCACAGTCAAGGATGTTTTACTATTGCAATGTTGGTCAACACACACTAGATGCACATGAGTATTAAAGTATTAAAGATTGAGTTCAACTTATTTTAAGAGCACCATTCACTGTGTTTATACTCTCAAATTCCACATTCCTGATGAAGCCTGAGTTTATTTTCATCACTATATCGTCAAAACACAGCCATTAACTTTATGAACCAATCAGAGAGATGTGCTAGGCCATGCCTTTAACCAGTCAACAAAGACGTTGTGTTTAATAGCACCTCCACTTATGGTGAAGACAAACAAACTGCCCCTGCAATGCTAGCCAATATCATAAGAGAAAAAAAAAGAGTTGGGGCAAAATTCTAAAGGTGGCGAGAACTTGAAGCATGAGGAGTCTTATCATCTTGTCCAAGAGCTCAGCTAAGACAGAGCCAGTTTCTTTTTCTTTTTTTCTTTTTTTTGCATTACATCAATGCAAACAGTTCAACTGAGCGCCCAGGGCAGCGCTCCAAAATGTCCTAAGTCCAAAACACAAGGCACATAGTTTGGAGGAGACAGACCTAACTCCTCCTGTGTCCTAACCATCTGAAATAACTGTTAAATGATGCAGGCGCCCTAAAAAATGCGTCCTATGCAATCGCAACCTGAAGACACTCTGGCTCTTTTTTAAGGGCATTCAGAAGGTCACTCACGGTCTAAGAGAGAGGTGAGGTCAATGTTCTTTGGAAACAGAGAAAAAACTTGTGGATCTTTTGTTTCAAAGGTCTTTACCCAGATGAATGACTGAGGAATTTCATTTAAACAAGTTCTCGTAGATGTTTTAAATGTCATAGTTTTTACATCCAGCACCAGGAAATAGCAATTCATTTCTGGCCAGGCACAGGTCACTCTTTCAGTCAGACCCAAAAAATTCAGAAAACCTTACCTTCTAATGCTGAATGAACCAGTTTAGCACCAAGGTGCTGCATCTTATCATAAATTGCAAGGCTCATTTTTTAACACCGTGGTCTAAGTTCAAGTTCAGGTTTATTTAGAAACTTGTGGGCTTTACAGGCCCACAAGTTTACAAGAAACAAAACAGGGCAACACCCACGGACTTAACCCTCATAACAGGTAAGAAAAAAACTCCCCCAAAAACCCTGAGATAATGGAAAAAGAGAAGAAATCTTGGGAAGGACCACGGAGAGAGAGACAGCCCCTTCCTGGCCAGCCAACAGTGCAGCAGGTGCCGACCAAGTGGGCAAATTATCACATGAACTGATCTAGCTGATCAGAAGACTCTAAAATGGACATGTTGGATGTCCCTGAATATTTTTCAGCAATTTCGTGACCCTGACAAAGTCTACAAGCAGCTGAAACACAGTTTTTAATATTGGAGCTTTGAGTTTTTTTATGTGTAAATTTTTGGCAGTTTGAGCTCCACAAAACAAAATCTGTTCAACCCCGTTGTACTGAGGTGAAAGGAGACAGACTGGAAACCTCACCAAATTACAAAGAAACAGCCAGGGCTAGCTGAGCCCATCCCTAGCAATGTTTAGTTGTCACCACTAGGAGGCTCCACTATCTTATTTCAGAAAAAAAAGTCAGTCAGTAAGTAAGTCAATAAGTCAGAAAGTCAGCGAGTGACATATCATTTTGTAGCAGCAGTCTGGTTGGATAGATGGCACTAGGGGTATTTTGGGTGAACCATTCCTTTTAAAGGCTGCTGTCCGCAACGTTGTTAAAGTTCAAACTCACTTGGGTGTGTTGATCCAGACGATGCCGATGTGGCAGAAGTAGACACACTCCTTGTCTTTGTGGTTCTCACAGGAGCAGCGCTTCTCCCGCCGGTGGGCCGTGGGGGTGAGCTGCGCCAGGGGGCCTTCCTCCGCCATGGGGCCCATCACAGAGCTGGTATAGACTGGAAAACAGGTGCAAGAGGAGTCAATTTATTATGCGTTTTTATCGTTTTATTGTTGATCATTAACCATAGAATTACATCACCATTATTGCATTAAAACCTTAACTCATCACAGAGGCGACTTCTCAGTAACTGAGGAATTAGCCCTGGTTTCAGACTGACATTAATGCATCACCTATTACATTAAGATAATGTAATAGGTTTGGAATGGGTTTCATGCTCCCTTGAGCCATCTATTAATAAAGAACCACATAACCCTTAAAGAATTTCAGTTGATTTCCCACTGTTTTACACCTTTGAATGATAAAACCCAGCCCCAACATCCTGTTTTAACAGGAAGTACATCCGATTAAGGAAGCAAGGTGGTCTTAATGTGCCATTTCATTGTGACTTTAAATTCTCTTCATCCCATGTGATGTTGTTTTCATTTTGCTTATTACACGTTGCATGTTGTTTGGCTGCACATTTGCCTGGTTTGTGTCAATGCTAGCCAAATGTTAACATGAGAGCACACAGTAAATGAGTATAAAAGGAATGTAAATACTCTTTCTCAACAAGACCCTGTTCCAGATCCCGCTCATGAGCAGTAATACGCTCTGACACATGGGAGCTGTCCAACACAACCACAGTGTTGAGTAACTGCTGAGGGAGGTAAGAGCGTTTCGCCTTCAGTTACTCCCACTCACAATTTCTCATTCTGGATGGGAATTTTCTATTCACAAGTGTTAATCTAACTGTACAAATCTCTACATCATACTGTAATCTCCTGTTAACTCCCCACTGACAAATGTCTGAATTGTACAGCCAGAAATACACCCAGCAGCAGACCTGAGTCATACAGGTGATGCCAAAATATTTAGCATTTGTTTAATCCTGGTTGGAGTACCAGGTGGGCGGGGCTTAACACATTATAGCAATACAGGCGGTGTTAGCGAAGAGGAAAGTGCTACATTTACTGTCATATACTTTGATGGGACGGTCTAAACTTTCCAGCTCTCGTTTTTCCTGTGTGACACTCGGCCGTTCTTTTGCATTTTATAACACAGCGGTCATATTAGCCAACAACATCAGTGGACCGCTGGTTGTGTTTCAAAACGCATGACCCACCTCCACAGTTCACAATGAATTTCCATGTGGTGGATGAAAAGAGGTGAGTCTGAGTCTGAGTCACTATGGAATAATTTCTGTGTGGGTCTGGACCGGGAAGTGAGCAGCTCATCACTGACACACCCGACTGACTGTGGTTCAGTAACGCCAGCTGGTTGGTTATTTTTAATGTAATAATCGGAATGAAGTAGCATGTTAGCTAGCACAGAGAGCTGCCACACAAGAAAACAGTTCTACCGTTGATTTTTCTTTATTTTTTTTTAATAACGGTGAACGTTTTTTACGCCATTTCAGATTACAAAAATTCTGACACACATCATCAAACCCAGACTTTGTTTATTTATCAACTGGAGTGGATTCAGGCAGTTATTTTTAAGAATGTTAGCCAGGGGGAAGTACAAATCAGTGGCAGGTGGCTAACGGTTAGCATTAAGCACCCAGCTAGTTTACGGTACTCTGTAACGATGAGAGGAAGACGGCACCTCCGCTGTCAGTCCACAGTTTAAGAATGTATCATGTAACCTGATTTTTACAGCCCTCACCATATATTTCAATAGGTGTATGGCAATATGACAGGGCTTCCTCTTGTATTGCATCTGATGCAGTGTGTATTACAGCTGCAGACTGTCTTTCCTATTGGTTAGTGAAACATGCAGGACATGTCAAACCTGCACTGACTTGAAATCAGAATATAAATGCTTGACATGACAGGTTTTTCACTGATATCTCGCCCTCCCGAAAAGCACTGCAGCCGCTTCAAATTTGGCACTCAGGAAGATGACTGTAACGCACATGTGCAGACGTACTTACATGTCTGCAGCTTCGTTTCGGTAAGAGATAATAGGCGTGTTACAGCTGTAACGTGTTACAGCTTTGGCAAACCTTGAATCTGCACATCACAATGACACTGAGGCTTTAGGAGCAACCACAGGCTGCAACAAATAGATGTTTTTTTACTGTAACATCTGTGTCTGGCATGCACCTGGACACACACACACACACACACACACTCAAAGAAAGACATGTACATATGTATGCACACACACACACACACACACACACACACACACACAGCCCATAAACCTCACAGCAGAGCCCACAGAGACAGCCTTTGATCCAGCTCTCAGACATGGAGTACACATCGGGGAATGTTGGGGTGTGTGCAGACGGAGTTACACATAAACATAAACAACAGCTTGTTTACTCCATACATGCTATAGGTCTGTCCGTCATGTTGCTGCGGCAACAAGGTGTCATACAGTCTGAAATCCTTGGTTATAATTCATTATAAAACTTCTTTTCCCTCTGACACCATCCCAGGATGCAATGCTGCTGTACCAGTTTATTCAGTATTTCCTGTTTGTTCTTATATAGGTTCAATTCCTAGATCACCAATATTCCAAGCACCCGCTAATAAGGAGGTGAAGGGTTAAAGGTCAGTAATAGACAGGGGAAAATATTCCTGTGGCCACCGAGTGACTGAACCGTATGTGATAGAAGAGAGCTGGCTAACAAATGAAAGCTGAGATGAAAAGATATAAAAATGCTTTGAAAGTGCCGGGAAATGAAACAAGACAGGAGGAGAAAGGCCAAGGGGACTGTTTGTGAAACTGTAGACGAAGAGAAAGGGAGGACATGGGGATGTGATTAAGTGCAAGGAGGTTGATTTGTAAGATACAAACAAAATATGAAGAAGCCACTGGCATAAAGCTGCACACATACGGCTGTTTCACACCAGAGACATGAAAACAACGTTGCTTCAGCGTTGCTACTGTGTGCTTCAAACCAGCGCCCATACAGATCAGTTATGCAGTTCAATCTTGCACAAATTGAGCTTTTTTTTTCCACTTTGAGTCTACTTTTAAGCTCGGGCAAGCACTTCTAGGTTGGCTAAATAACAAGTGCAGGTCCTCTGCTGCTGGTGCTCCGATGGTCTGGTGCACATAGGAGGAATGAAAGCAGAGGGAGAAGGCGGTTTGTACATTTTGACCTGAGGCTGGCGCTTGAGGAAAGGTAATCGGGTCATCAAAGTGAAGAGGAGTCTTTCTTTGGGGAGCATGAGAGCATCCACCAAACACCAATATCATATTTTGTGTCCAAGTGAGACATTTTGGCCTGAGAGTGATGCTACAGGAGAGGTCATAAGATCATCAGAGCGAGGTTCATCCTGCGGGGAGCATGAGTGTGCTCACCACATGTTGTGGCAATCTGCTGAATAGACTGTGAGATATGAAAGCCTCAGTGAACAGTAATATAGTGTTATTAATTTGTGTGTACTGAACAGAAGGGGATAAATCAGTATTTTTCTAGCAGCTGCATGTTTGCAGCATAAAACTCCATTTTAGGCATTTAGCTCTTATTCAGAAGAGTTTACTGTATAATGAGTGTAATAATAAGAATAAGATGCAATTCCTGCAAATCTATTTGCCTATGTTTCCATGGAAACAGCACTTTAATGACTACAATGTAAATACATACTACAAGCAGCCGGGAAACCCTGAAACATGAAACTAATGTGTACAAGAAGAGTGTGTTATATGTTTATATTTGTATGTGTATGTATGTACATATGCTTACATCTATGTATTTTTGTGTGTATGTGCATGGGTGTATTTCTACATGTCTATATGTATTTTTATATATGTATGTGTATGTATTCATGAATGTATGTATGTATATATGTATGTAGGCTATGTGTGTATAATTGTATATGTGTGTATGTGCATGTATATATGCATATGTATGTGAATGGGTATATATTTTTACGTAAGTACATATACATTACATATTTTATGATAATTGTTTTGTTTTTAATTTTCTGCCTATTATAAAAAACTGACTAAGACCTTAGCCAAGATAAGGCTCATACTGAGATTGTTCAGCTGCATGTAAATGCACCACTGAATGAGCGGATGTTGGGTTAAGTGCCTTGCTCAGGGGCATTTGGGGCATTTGGCTGCTGATGGACACACACCTGTGAAGTTTCGCTGTGGCCTGACATCTCTTAAACCTCTGTGTTCATTTCTCTGTTCTGCTGCCAGACAGAAACTTCTAATCTGTCAGCATCTCTGCCTCCTGCAGCCAGACTACTGTGTTAATCTCAAGATAATGACAGAAAATAATGCAGCTACTGTTCTGCTTGGCTTTGTATCCACTCTGTTTTGATATGGAGACATGGGATGATGAGGGGAAAACAACCCTGCTGAAATGTTTTGCTTTCTTTATCCCCTTCATTTCACTGTAACTGTTCTTGTTAACTATAAATTTGACAAAAATGATGCAGGAAAGTGAGAATATCTGCTGTTGAATATCTGATTTTAACCTGATTTGTCAGGACCACTTTGAACTCTGATTTTCCCTTAAATTTCCCCTCAAGTGGCTTCAACATTAGAAAAAAAAATCCAGATTTTCCCATATTGTGTGCCAATGTCCCATCCATATTCTGCCATCCATATCTGCTGGTTGCAGCTTCATTGAAGCTCCATCACACTTATATTGTGTGAAATATTCAAAGCCAAGATGCCATTGTTTTATGGCTGCAACATTACATCAAATAGAAAAGATCTACATGTCTTGTGCATCATTTTATACACATTTCCCTGGAATTCAGCAGGACAGATTTGGGATCTCTGGAAACCTCAGGATCTCCACTACAATTTAAAGTAAAGTTCTGTGCATTTGAACAAAGCCCGGCCACACAGCGTGCAGGTGTAATGATGAACAGACCGATGAAAGCAGCAGAGTTGAAGAAGTTTTATTGATCTCTGATTGGGGTCTTTCCCTAAACCCTGAAGCCTTGAATCATTTAGACTTTAGAAAAAATACAAGCACAAATTCAAGCCCTTCCAAGAGAAACAGACCACTGCGAAACCAGAATAACACAACACAGTGGAACTCTTTACTTTGATCATTCATTTGGCCCAGAAATGAATCTAGAGAGTTTCACGTCAGCGGTTGGGAGCAGGACGGTGGGAATGCAGCCAGGTGAGGAGGGAATCTGTTGAGGCATCGACTGAGACGGGCCAGGAAAGTCAGCCAAAGATAATTAGTCTCTGAAGAACAAGATGGCTGTTGATAATAATACAATGATCTCCGTGTCTCCCCTCTGAAATGATCTGTTTCCTCTCACAATGCCCTATGTGCCCTAACAAAATAACCGGCTGAACATGAGAAGTGGAAAGTAACACAGTGAATTTACTCGAATACTAGTACAATTTCAAGGTACTGTCCCTTTACTTGAGTATTTCTATTCAGTGAGCCTTTCTCCTTTTCCTGCTCTACATTTCAGAGGGAAATCTTGCACTTTTTTACTGCACTACATTTATCTGACGGCTGGAGTTACTTTTCAGAGGAGCTTTTCCATGCAAAACATCAAATGTTTTGCATGGAAGCACATGTCACACCGCACGTCACACCGCTGTTCATATCCCTCCACTGGCTCCCAGTTGCTGCCCGCATCAAGCTCAAGTCCTCTCTCCTGCTCACTACGCTCTGCCAGGGAGCGTCGCCTGGTGCTGCCGCCACAGCAAAGCCCTAAATCTCTAGCCAGACTCTTCTCTTCTGTGATCCCTCGGTGGTGGAATGAGTTACCAAACTCCATTCGATCTGCAGAGTCCCTCTCAATCTTTAAGAAAAGACTAAAAACCAAGCTCTTTAGTGAACACCCTCTCACCTGACAGACTGACGGACAAAACAAAAAACAAACAAAAAAAATTCTCTCCTCTTCTGTGCACTCTATGCATCTTTTGTAGCATTGCCTTGTAGCACGGCCTCACAGCAGCCATGTCCTGCAGGACCAGAGCTTAGCTTTGTAGCACTGACATCTCGTGTACATCGCTTTGGATAAAAGCGTCTGCTAAATGCCAACTGTAACT
>OMKZ01042464.1:5387-23756 GCA_900302535.1 Neoniphon sammara
TTTCTCCAACTCACCACTGATCTCTTCACACCACAACTCAATTTCTCTCAGCTCTCTGTCCAACTTTACGTTGCACGGACCCTAGCGGACCCTCGGATGTGCAAAGTATAACAGCCCCTAAAGTCCACGCTTTCTTTGTTTGTGGAAGAAGAAAAAAAAGAAGAGGTATAAGACCCTTACGGGGCAGCCTTGGGCCTGTGGTGTGCTTCCTTGGGGAGACTGGTAATTCCCTTACAGGGTTCAGACTATCACAGCCCAACATGTCCTATCGCTATGCTAAGTGTGGAGTTGACATTCCCCTTGGGGATACACACACATCATGTATGCGTTGCCTAGGCTTGGAACATGCCTAAAAGGCAGTTAAGAACCAGAGCAGCTGCCTTTTCTGCTCGGTTGCGCTTGGGCTGTTTGGATGCCATGCGCTCGTGGGTGAGTCAGCTTCCTCCCTCTGGTGTGATGCGAAGGTGCAGTGGTAGCCCTCCCTGCTGCTCCGAAGCTCCACCTAGGAAACAAGGGAGAGGCAGAGCACACGAGAGTTCCCCAGCAGACCAGGTGAGTGAGCCTGGATCGGGGTTGGTCTGGGGGGGCAGCAAGACCTGGATGGCATCAACAGGACTATGCTCAGCCTAGTGCAGAGGATGTCCTCTCAGTGGTGGCCAGTGATGGGCTTCTTCTAGGGAATGATGCCAGCTCAGTCTACCACAGAGAAGCTGCCCAGTCAAGTGTGCACTCTGGGGGCAGTAGTGAGCATTCTGAGAGCAAACAGACTATTCAAAAGGGTTTCAAGACCTCTTAGACAGAGCCACACTGGCACTGGGAATCAAACAGGATGAGGCAATAGACAGTCCCCCTGCTGTTCCATTAATGGATGCAAGCTTAAACAAGCTATGGCCGAAGGAAGAGGTCGCCTTCATTTTACACAAGCTACAGGTCCTTGGGCTTATGCTAAGGAGCCAGAGTCACTAGGCCCCAGGGAGTATCCGTCAATGGACACAATGATTGCAGTTATGGTGCTGCCGGACAAAGACATCATTGGGAGAACCCCACGCCTCAAACCAGGCCCACCTAGGGTCTATGATGAAGACCTAAAGTCAATTTATGGACCCCTCACAGCATTGGGCAGGCTGTCTAATGCTGCAACACTACTGCAGGCCTATCTGCACAGGCTGCTGGCTAGGTGGCTGAAGGTGGCAAGGACCTCCTTAAAGAGGCACAAGAAGTGTCTCACCTCATCTCAATGATCCACAGAGACATGGCCCGGGCTAATGGTAAGACTCTCGCCCAGGTTGCTGTTTCTAGGCACCACCTCTGGCTGGCACAGACAAAGCTGCCCTCCTCAATGCAGAGCACCTTCGCAGGTCTTCCCATTACACCGGATGTAACCTTCGGGCCAGGGGTGAATGATTTCCTGCAGCAGACAGACCAGGTCAGAAAAGATAGGGAAACGCTGAGGCAATTTATGCCATCTCCTCACCCTAGGGCTCCTCAGTTCAGAATGGTTCGCCAGCTGCCTCAAAGCCAGCAGCTGCAGGAGAGGCATTCGGAGCCTCCTCATGATAGACAGACATGACCTGCTGCAACTGCTTTTGCACATAGGAGGGTGGAAAGGCGCAGAGACGGAGATTGGCGCAGGAATGAGAGTCTTAAGCCCGGCCCCTGGGAGGGGTGGGCAACAGCAGTCAACCTGACGGGTTTGCCGGCCTCGGACGCTTCTCCCAGGCCCAAAAGGCAACCTGGGAGAAGCGTCTGCTCAACTGCTCAACATATTTTGTCATCCCCAAGAAAGGGGAGGTCTGCGCCCTATTCTAGATCTGTGGGAGGTAAATCAGTGGTTAAAGCGGCTGAAGTTTTGTATGCTTCACCCTACGTGAGTCCTTCTGGCCATCTCAGAAGGAATGTGGTTCACAGCCATCAACTTAAAGGATGTGTACTTTCAGATTCCCATTCATCCAACTTGCTGGAAGTTTCTCCCGTTCGCATTCGAAGGGGAAGCATTCGAGTTCATGGTCCTTCCCTTTGGTCTCTCTCTTGCACCATATATTTTCATCAAGTGCATGGATGCAGTTCTTGCGCCACTGACAGTCGAGGGTCTAACGATTTTAAATTACTTAGATGATTGGCTGATATATGCCCCTTCTCAAGAGGAGGCAATTCTGGCAACCCAGAAGGTGCTGCTCCACATAGAGCAGCTGGAGTCATCTCATTCCATCTCAGAGTGTGGTGTTCATTGGGATGCATCTGGATGCATGCTCAATGAGAGCATGTATTCCTCAGGTGAGGGTGAAGGCAATTCTGCCTTCCGTGAGTCATTTTCAACAACAGCAGACAGTGTCAGCTTGGGAGTGCCAGAAGCTGCTGGACTTACTGACAGTAGCCTCAAGGTTAGTCCCGTTGGGGTTGCTCCATCTCAGACCACTGCAGAGGTGGTTCAGTTCTCACAAGCTCCACCCCAAGCATCACAGGCACCATTGGTTGGTGGTGTCCATGCAGTGCCGGAAAGCATTGTTGATGTGGCGCTCACGCTCCTTTGTCTCAGGGGGAGTGAAGCTGTGCAGGATGTACTGCAGAGAACTGGTGTGTACAGACACTTCTTTGACAGGGTGGGGTGCTGTACACAAAGCAGGTCAGCCAGTGGCCAATGGCAGCCCTCTTGGCAGGACAGACACATCAACATCCTGGAGCTTAGAGCAGTTTACCTGGCTCTGCAGAGTTTTCTCCCATCACTGGTAGGCAAGCATGTGTTGGCGAGGACAGCCACAGTAGTTGCCTATATCAATCACCAAGGGGAGTTGCTGTCTCAGCTGTTTCACAGCATGACAAGGAAGCTACTGTTGTGGGCTCAAGGCCAGCTAGCATCCCTTTGGGCAGCATATATTCCCGAAGGATGCAACACAGCAGCAGATATGCTCTTGAGAAAGGGGCCTCAGGAAGTGGACTGGCTCCTGCATCATCAGGTGGTGCACCAGGTTTGGGAGAGATTTGGCAGAGCCCAGGTGGATCTCTCATCAGAAAACATCCACTGCTCCCTCTGGTTTTCAGTGAAGGATCCCCCTGGCCCTCTAGGTCTGGATGCTCTTGCTCACTATTGGCCAGAGGAGCTGCTCTATGCCTTTCCGCCAATTCCTTTGATCCTAGCTGTTCTGGACAGAATGAGGTTGGAGGGGCACAGGGTGATTCTGGTGGCTCCATTTTGGTCCAGGAGACCATGGTTCAGCCTGCTGTTGTCCCTGCTGGCAGGGACGCCATGGCAGCTGCCTCTGAGGCACAACCTGTTGTCACAGGCCAAGGGCTCCTTGTGGTGCCTGAAACCACAGTGTCTCAACCTTTGGGCTTGGCCTCTGAGAGGCAGAAATGGTCACAGCTAGGTCTCCAGGAAGGGCTCATAGCAACGATGCAAAAGGCAAGAGCCCTATCAACTAATGCACCATATCAGGCACCAACACGTTCTCACTCCCAACTCGTCAAAAATGGCAGCTTGTTCAGTGGCTTCAAGCTATGACACTCTAAGTACCTCTGTAGCGTCAGTTTTGACCGTCTAGGGCTGTTCAGTAGATATCAACGGTGAAGGTCAACTTGTATCAAGCTGCATGCCGCAGCTCTAGGGAATTGTAGTTTGTTTTTTTAAATCGTGTTTTTCTTAGAATTTGAAGTTGTAAATACTGAATGGAGAGTCGGCTGGGGATTTAAGGGGATGGGAAACATCTGTGTGATCAGATTTTAAATATCTAATTGTTAAATGGGTACAGATTAATTTTTACCATATTTGACAGCACCCCCACATGGTGACTATATCTCTAGATACACACATAGATCAAGTCAAGAGCTCTTTATAACAGTTGGTCTCATGTTGTAGCCCCTTCTGTTGCTCATTGACAAGCCTCCCGATATGCACTTATGTCAAGGTTCAAAGATCAATATTTCAAAGCAGGAGCCATTGTAGCATTTTAATGCTGAAACCTTATATTTTCAACTGAGAACACAAAATTATTAAGACAATAGACATTTAAAATAATTTCAAAATAGAATTAAATTTAAAATAACTACTTTTAAGTTACATAAAAGTAAAATCCTTTTTTTGAAATCCATAATTTTTTATATTCCATGGTTGCTTGAAAGGCCTGGTTAGATGCGGTCTCCTCCCTATGCACATGCGTAACCTTCACCGTTGATATCTACTGAACAGCCCTAGATGGTCAAAACTGACACTACAGGGGTACCTACAGTGTCATAGCTTGAAGCCTAAGGCCACTAATTAAGCTGCCATCTTTGATGAGTTGGGAGTGAGAACGCGTTGCAGGCACAATGGTAGGCATTTTGCTCATGGTGTGCAAGGAGAAATTTGAAGAGTACTGTGAAGTGCAATCAGTGTTTCTAGCAGTCTCTACAGGACACTGGATTGTCTGCATCTACACCGAAGGTCTATCTGGCAGCTATTTCTGCAGGTCATGACAGGCTTCCAGAGGGTCTGGTGGGTAGGCACCCCCTGGTCAGCAGGTTTATGAAAGGAGTTCAACATTTGTGTCCAGTGAGGACCAGGAGAGCTGCAACCTGGCAGCTGGACATTGTATTGTCAGCACTTATTCAGCCACCATTTGAGCCCCTTGAGTCGGCTTTGCTGAAGCATTTATCTAGGAAGGTTGCCTTTTTGCTGGCAATCACTTCCACCAAGAGGGTGGGTGAGTTTCATGCACTTTCAGTGAGCCCACAGTGCTTCAAGTGGGGTCCAGACTGGAGGAGTGTATCTCTCTGGCCTATTCCATCTTTTCAGCCTAAGGTCTTGTCTGACAATTTTGTGCTTATTCTCCACCCTCTGCTGAGCCAGCTCAAGAGCTGGGCTCCTTCTCACTTTGCCCTATTCGGGCACTGGGGGCTTACATAAGTTGCACCCAGGCGACTCGTAAGACCAATCAGCTCTTTGTTTGTTATGGCGACTGCAGTGCGGATTCAGGGGTGTCAAAGCAGAGGCTGTCCCACTGGGTAGTGGACACCATCAGCCTGGCATATCATCTAGCTGGTAGGCAGGTGCCAGAGGGGGTTGTGGCGCATTCTACTAGAGGAATGGCCGACTCAAGGGCCCTTCTGAAGGGGGTTCCCCTCTCCAAGGTATGTGCAGCAGCAAGCTGGGGCTCAGCTGGCACCTTTGCTAGGTTCTATCAAGTGAACGCAGCACTACCTAATAGGATTGAGTCACCAGTGCTGGACAGTTGCCCGACCTTTCATTAAAGGTCAGTTCCTTCCCTCAAACACCAGATGAATCGGGTATTTCGACACCAATGCGGGAGTGATCCAATAGAGAGAAACACAACAAAGGTTATGTAGGTAACGACGGTTATGTGACCAAATTCGATCACTCCCACGCTCTGGTGGTGTTGAGGGCCTCGAAAATGTTTACAGCAAGTACATCTGGGCGGAAAGAGTCTTTATAGGCTTTCCCCAATTACATGACGTACTAGCAGGTGTGCACGGTGAATCGGGAAACATTACCTCGAATGTATCCCTCCGCCACAGAGTGATATCAATGTGGGAGTGATCCAATCAGGTCACATAACCGTGGCTACCTACGTAAGCTTCGTTTTCATTCCAACCAAATGCTACAGCAGCTGATTTCACTGATTAGGTCCTCCTCTCTGCTCGAAGGCATCCTTTGTGGATTTTTTTTCCAGAATACATGACACAAATCCACAGTCACAGCTGGAACATGAAAACCCTGACAAGAACACAACTGGATGGCTGATTGATGGATGATCAATCATTTCAAATAAATGTTTGATGTGGTTGAATTTTGTGCCTTTGATTTAAAAAATGTTACACTGAAAACTCCACCAGTAAGTGTTAGAACCTGGTATAAAACCTGCTTCTGACATGCAAGTGAGGAAAGGAACCAAGGATGTAGAAATTTATAAATGAGAAGAGAAGATAGAGCAGGACTGTAGCGTTAACATGGCTGCCACCAAAAATTGCAACTCTGCCAGATGAATATCAGGCAAACTTGGGTTAGACTGAAGCAGGCAATGATGACGATTAGTCTAAAAAGAAACCATTACAACATATCTGCAAGTCCAAACAACACAAAGTAGAAATTTGTCACATGCAATTAAGAAACAAAAAGTAGAGATTAATGACAGGGGACATGGCATGCTGTGAATTATGGTGGTAGTGTGGTAGTGAATCAAGCTCAGGCACATGGGCATTGTTAATGGACTGGTTTTATAACTCCAAGATATTCAGTGCACTTGAATATCTTGAGGAGTCCGAGAAAGGTTAAGGATCATGTTTTCACCTGCGATTGCTCCGGCCTCAGTGTCATGAGGAGCAGGTACTGAAGGAACCTCACTGATGGCTGAGATGATATGAGATGCCTCTGCTGAAGCTTCTGGAGAAAAACAATACAGTAAGGCACAGAGAGAGTGAGTGTGCGCGCACATGTGCGTGAGAAGACCCAAGTACTTGTTTTAGGCTTTATTCCTAATGTAGTACAAGGGTCCATTCATGTACTGTTGTTTGTGCACATAATACATTTTTTAAATGGAGCCTGCAGAGTTGATCAAATGCCAGAGCACACATAGGTCCTTACATGCCTTTTTTTGGTGCGTCTACAGTGCACTGTAATAGAGAATACCTTGGCACTTTGGAATGCAGCAACTACAACGCGAGGCACGTGATAAGCAATAGCCTCCATAAGTTTAGTGTCTCTCACCTTCCGTCCTGGAACATCACAACAGTCTGGTTAACATGTTCTGGCTAAAATGAAGGGGTGACTCATAGGAACTGACCAAATTACCCTGGAGTCATATGATGTTTCAAGTTATCTCAGGGTTTCTGCAGGTTTCCCCTTTCCAAAGGTGTCCAGCTGAGGCTACGGTAGTTCACGAAGTCAAATAATTATCGCTGCCAGGAGATTATGCGTTTGTCCACGGCTAATCTCACAAACTATTGGGCCTATCATCTTAAATTTTTTTGTGCATAGTTATGACTGCATGATGAAGAACCTCTTGTCACTGGAGTGACTGAAAAACTGAAAAATGTTTGTTCTCGCTACTTTAGCCCTATCTCGCACAACCATCGCTGCTGTCTCTCCCTACTGTGACTGCTCTCGCACTCTCTACAACAAGTTGTGGCACAAAGCAATAACAACTATCTACTTTATTTAGACATTGTGTCCATACATGCCTGGAGGAGATCCACTCTACTGAGTGCACTAGTTCAACTATAGTAACGTTAAATCATGGCATCGACAAGTGATGAGATAATGTAGTTGACATTTTACTAAGTTATTTAGACTGCAAACATTCTATCATAACTAACACATAATAAAAATAATAAAAATAATAATAATAATACACATGCGTCGCTCTGCTGTGCAAATATTTATCTATCTAGTCTAGTTTTCTGCCGTTGTCTGTCCCGTTCTCTTTTTGCTTCAGCATGTTTTCATTTCTGTGGTATAAGTATGATCCATAGATATGATTCATATGTATGATCCAATTCTCCGCGGTCTCAGGACACAACCAGGAATACGTGGACCAATGGCCATATTTACAACAGGTACGTCTCCGTCACATTGATGCCGGCATTGGCTTGTTAATCGGATCGAATGTACCTAAGGGCATGGATGATCATTAACAGCCAGGGAGACGGTCCATATGCAGTTAAAACAACTTTGGGTTGGACCATTAATGGACCTTTAAAAAAGGGTTCTGTCTCCCCCTGTGGACAGTCAACCATAATGGCCCACAGAATCTCTGTTGTACAGTTGGATGAACTTCTGCAGCAACAAATCAGGCATGACTTCCCTGAACGGCAACATGAGCAGCGCCTTGAAATGTCCAGGGAGTCACCCAGTCAGCCAGACTGGTAGATGGTCACTACTCCATAGGACTACCACTTAGGAAGGAGGACACAGAGTTTCCCAATAATCATTGTGTAGCAGAGCAGCGGGCCCTGAACCTGAAAAATAAACTCAACAAGTCTCCCCAGTTCCGTGAGGACTGTTAAGTTTATTGCCGACATTTTGGATAAAAAATATGCCATAAAGGTGGAAGAGGGCTCAGAGCAGCAGCAAAAGGACTTGGTATATTCCGCACCAGAGTCTAAGACCCTAAAAAACGCAAACTTAGGGAGGTATTTGACTGTGGTGCTTTGTACCAAGGTACCTCACTGAATGCTCAACTCTTACAAGGCCCAGATTTGGCAAACAGCCTCATTGGTGGTTTATCCAGATTTTGCCAGGAACCGGTAGCGTTCACCTCACAGCCTCGTGTGGCAAAGGAGGCTTCGGACTGAACAAGCGGGTCAGCAACAGTCGTGTTGTTATTGCCTCAATTCCTGCAGAAAAGAGAACTAAGGAGATAAAGGATCTCGACTTGGACCAGGATGTCTTACCAGTTGAAGGGCCCTGGGAGTCCAATGGTGCATCGAGTCAGACTCACTGCAATTCAAAATAGTCCTCCAAGACAGACCACTCACTAGAAGAGGTATCCTTTCGATGGTGAGTTCTGTTTATGACCCTCTTGGATTTTTGTTGCCTGTCATTCTTCCTGCAAAGCAGATTCTGCAGGAACTAAGGAACTACAGGAACTACTGGTTAAAGGATCTCAACCAGCTGTCAGGCTATGAAGCTGCTGTTGCTGGAAAGACTGAACACCTAATATAATGTTCCTTCATTATGGGTTAGGCCCGAGTTGCTCCTCTAAAGTCAGTCACCATACCACGAATGGAGCTAACGGCTGCTACAGTAGCTGTGCGTGTGGACAAAATGATGCAGGCAGAACTGGAGCTGGGGGTCCTGCTGGAGCCCTCCATATTTTGGACAGACAGCACATCAATGTTGAAATACATAAACAATGAAACCGCCAAGATTCCACACCTTTGTGGCAAATAGAATCAGCCATGAGAGCAGCTTCTGCAGTTTCCCAATGGAAATATGTGAGCACACCACTGAACCCGGCCGGACAAGCATCCAGAGGCGTTTCAGCAGACATGTTCCTAAAAAACAAAACATGGATCTCAGGGCCAGACTTCCTAGTACAGCCAGAGATTCGCTGGCTGGTCATGCCAGATCAAACTCTCACTGCAGATGATCTGGAGGTCAAGAGGACTGCAGTTGTGAACACTTTGTCTGCAGAGCAGGATGCAGTTAGCAAACTCATCTCTCACTATTCTGAGTGGCACAGACTTAAAAAGGCAATTGCTTGGATTCTCAAGGTCAAGAATGCACTAAAACAAAGCTGTAAAGAAAGGGTGGCTCTACAAGTCAAAAAGGATGAGGAAAGTGAAAAAGACCAACTGAAGACCCAAAAGGGGGAGTTAGCTAAAGGATCACTCTCTGTAAAGGATCTTCAGCAAGCAGAGGTGGCAATCATAAAATTCTTTCCAGAAGAGATCGCAGCACTGAAGATGGGTTCCATGGTCAAAAGGAGCAGCCATCTTCATAAACTGTCTCAGGTTCTCCAGGATGGTGTGCTAAGAGTAGGTGACAGATTAAGTAGGTCGGCTATGCCAGCACAAGCTAAGGACCCTGCTATACTCCCTAAGAATCATCACGTTACCCAGCTCATCATCAGGTAGATTCACGAGGATACTGGGCACAGTGGACGGAATTACACTCTTTCTCACCTCAGACAGTGTTCTGGGTTCCTAGTGCCAATGCAGCTATACGCAAAGTAGTGGCTAAATGCGTTGTCTGCAGAAGATTGAGTGAAAGCAGAGGTGAGCAGCACATGGCAGATCTCCCTATGAACCGAGTCACTCCAGATCACCCACCTTTCACCAATGTTGGTGTTGATTTCTTCAGACCATTTGAGGTCAGGTGTGGCAGGAAAACTGTTAAGCGCTATGGGGTCACCTTTACATGTCTGAATATAAGAGCTGTTCATCTGGAGGTGGCGCATTCATTAGACACACACTCCTGCAGGTTCATTGCTAGGAGAGGTCAAGTCAAGTTAATGCGCTCAGATAATGGGACCAATCTCGTCAGAGCAGAACGGGAGCTTAAGGAGGCCCTCCAAGAACTGGATGATACCCACATTCAAAATACTCTGCTTAAAAAAGGCATCACATGGGCTTTTAACCCTCCTTCAGGTTCACAACACGGTGGCATTTGGGAGAGACAAATCAGGACAGTCAGAAGGATCCACAGCACTGAACCCGGCCGTCCAAGTATCCAGAGGCGTTTCCGCAGACATGTTCCTAAAAAACAAAACATGGATCTCAGGGCCAAACATCCTAGTACAACCAGAGATTGGCTGATTGGCCTTGTGAATAAGGCAGACATGATAGGGTGGGTATAGAAATTCTTTACCTTATGATACCGACCGAAATGCTTTGATACTACCAAGTATCAAAAAAGGAAGTGTCATTTTAGTACCATTTTAGTACCAAGATTAAGGCAAGCAGATTCCTTGCTTTGTGACATGGGGGAGACTGGGAAAGAGTGAGGTCAAAAGATGAGAACAACCTTAAAAAGGCCAGGCTATTTCTCTGGCTGGATGTTGAAACACCGAGGAACAATAGGAGTGCCATCTTCAGGAAAAAAAGGAAAGTAAGACATAAATCTCATCAAGGAAGTCACCAAGTTGGCCAGGAGGGTGAGAGATCACCACAATGTTAAGAATGACAGGAAGAGATATAGAGACTGCACAGAATTCAAGTGTGGATATTGAGATGTGTGCAAGAGGAAGGACAGTGTAAGTCAACTAGACTTAAATTAAGAGAGGGCTGCTGGAGTTGCAGTATTGTCAGATATAAATCAAGACTCGGTCAGGGCCAAAAAGTGGAGCAAATTAGACGAGGTATAGCAAAATTATAGAATATTGTTGGTAATTTTATGATAGGAGCTGTTAGAGCAAACTACAAAAGTCAAATTAGAAAGATGCTTACACCTGAGGGCAGTGCCATGTCTACCGACACTATTATGCATGGGATGGTGTTAAGACAGGGATGGGCAAGCAGAAAGTAAGTGGGGTAGTGGAAGTGGAAGTTTAAGACTGTTACAACACAACTAGGCCTGCCCCCAACCAAAGATTTTTGTAGTCGACTAAGTAGCCATTTGTTCAAGCCATTAGTTGACTGGCCACACTGTTTTAACGTGCAGAATGTGGCTTGGCATTGTCTTGCTGAAATAAGCATGGACATCCCTGAAAAAGATGTCATCTGGTGGGCAGCATATGTTGCTCCAAAACCTGTATGTACCTTTCAGCATTCATGGTGCCTTCACAGATGTGCAAGTTACCTATACCATGGGCACTAACACAACCCCTTACCATCATAGATGCTGGCTTTTGAACTGGATGGTCCTCTTCCTCTTTAGCCCGGAGGACACAACGTCCATGATTTCCAAAAGCAATTTGAAAGGTGGACTCGTCAGACCATAGCACACTTTTCCACTTTGCGTCAGTCCATCTCAGATGAGCTCGGGCCCAGGGAAGTTGGCATCGTTTCTGGATGTTGCTGATGTATGGCTTTCTCTTTGTATGGTAGAGTCTTAACTTGCACTTGTAGATACAGCGACGAACTGTGTTAACTGACAATGGTTTTCCAAAGTGTTCCCGAGCTCATGTAGTAATATCCATTACAGAATGATTTCGGTTTTTAATGCAGTGCTGCCTGAAGGATTGAAGGTCACGGGCATTCATTTGGTTTTCAGCCTTGCCCCTTACATGCAGAGATTTCTCCGGATTCTCTGAATCTTTTGATGATATTATGGACTGTAGATGGTGAAATCATTAAATTCTTTGCAATTTTGTGTTGAGAAACATTGTTCTTAAACTGTTGGACTATTTGCCCACGCAGTTGTTCACAAATTGGTGAACTTCGCCCCATCCTTGCCTGTGACGGACTGAGCCTTTCAGGATGCTCCTTTTATACTCAATCATGACACTATCACCTGTTTCCAAATAACCTGTTCCAGGTGTTTTTTGAGCATTCCTCAACTTTTCTGGTCTTTTGTTGCCCCTGTCCCAACTTTTTTTAAAATAGGAAACAGGGAAATAAATAGGGAATAAATAGGGAATAAATAAATAAATAAATAAATAGGGAATAAACAAATTGTGTTGCTGGAGTGCAAGCAGCACAACACTCCCAATATACACCAAGTACTAATGCGTAAGTCTACGCGATGTCCTGATCAGAATCAGAATCAATCACACTACTTTATGGGACAACCCCCTATCTCTTCATGTTTTCAATTCAACAGAAATCTGTCATTGTGGTGGAAAACTTTATTGGCTGTTACTCCTGTCATATCGAAGTGATAAAAGCTCAGAAGACAAAACTGTTTGCAAAATGGCCAACGCAAATGGTCAATCAACTGCTTCTTTGGTGTACTTCATACTTATCATTCTTCTTACTTACCTTGCTAGCTAATCTAGCTATGTAAATTGTATTGGTTAGCTCTAGCACTAATTGTAATGTACAGATGGATGAATGGGCTGCTCGTATGGTTACCTCAAGTGCCTATAACTCCTAAGGCCATCAATCTAATTATTGGAAGGGAGCCTCCTCACCATGCTGCTGCATCTGCATGTAAACACTGCAGCTTTGTAAACATTAAAAATTAGGACTTTCCACTTCAATCAAGATATGCCAGTAGTCATACTCCAATATTGACAGCAAATGCAAAAATGGCCAGTGTTCTGGCCATTTTTGCATGTAGAAATAGTCATCACTAGGTATCCTTTCTCTAAGTGTGTCAATAGGCTTTTGTATTTTGTCAAATGCCTGTTCTCTATGGAAATAAGTGTCTTAATACTTTGTGGTATTCTCTGGGGTGAGATGTACATGAATGTTTATCATGTATAATGTATGTTTTTTAAATTAATAATCCTAAAACAAATCAAATTAAGTGCTAAATACTTGAGAAAGACAATAAAGTGGAGTCTCACCTTCTATACTCTGTGTTGACTGTACTGGGGCAGAGCTTGTCTCGGGGGCAGTACTCTCTGCTGGCTCCTCCTTTATTTTTTTTTCCATTTTGGTCTTGGAGGACCTGGACTCCGCTTTCATCATAGAGGGAGGCTGGGATAACTCCACCTTTGCAGCAACAGCAGAAAGAGGGTATGAGTATGGTGTAATATTGTGTAGAATGACCTGCACCTGAATTCACCTGGAAAAGCCTGCATGAATGAACAACTAGCCAACTCAGACACAAAATAAAGATTGAGTATTTAACTTTTGTCATATGTATCAACAAAACATCAAATATCATCTCATTACTAGGGATGCCCCCTGAAACCCAGATCTAAATGTGAACCGATTCTAAATTCTAAGGTCTAATTTTATTGGTTCTGCAATTGGTACTAAAGAAACTGGAATCTGTGGGGTTTTTTTTAAGGAGTATACACCAATGTTGCAAACATGATCCTGCCTCTCCCTCCCTTTATCTCAGTATCTGTCTGTGTGCAAGGGAGGGGGGCAGTGAGCTCTCTCTCTCTCACACACACAAACACACAGAGAACACTTAGTCCAACAGAGACAGAGGTCATGGTGGAGAGAACTACAGTCTTTGGTCGGTGATGACAGTCCTTGTTGCCATACAGTAAGTGCAATAAAATCCTTGCAACTTGACAAAATGTGTTTTCTGGGTGAGTTTATAAAACTGTTGACAAAAAAAAGTCAACAGAACACAGAGTAGACACATGGGAGAACAACACTGTAAAAAGTGATAGATAGAATTTGTCAGCAAGCGGGGGTTAAAATAGGTGCAATACCCCGATGCTTCATGACTGTAAAAAATGAAGGTAAACACCCCTTGCTGTTTCTCACCCTCTCTTCAATGAGTTGTGGCACAAAACAATAACAAATATCTACTTCATACAGACAGGATGCTCTGGTGATGAAGGCGCAGCCATCTTGTGGTGATTTGAATTCCTGTCTGGTACCGTTGAACGTCGTTGAAGGCGGGTGTACCAGTGAGTGTTTCAGTCCCACTTGGTGGAGTTGTTTTTTGTTTTTTTTTTCCCTTGCTTACCACAGAAATGTAGTCGACTCCCAACATGGTGCCATTCATGAGTATCACAGTACACTGTTATTGAAAGTCGGGAACTGAAAGCAAAAAGTCTCTACACTGACCCTGTGATTTGTGCCCTGCTACCTTATCATGCGTAAATCCTGTAATCAAGGACCCAGATCAATCTCAGGTTTTTATGAGGTGCTACGTTCTAATAACCCACAATCTCTTTCTGACCTGAGGAATCACTGGGAGCAAGATCTTGACACGCAGTGTAAGCAACCATCAGCAACCCACTTCCATATGTTCTGGACATGCCCTAGTCTGCATTCCTTTTGGACAGGACTTTTCAAGACCTTTAGTGAAATATACAATATTGATAGTGACTTAGACCCAATAGTTGGTCTTTTTGGGGTGAGACCTTTGAATTCTCAGTTGCCACATTAAATATATAATGTTGTTGCATTCTTAACCTTACTAGCGAGACACTTGATTCTTTTTTTTCTGCTGGAAACAGATAACCCCTCCATCACATGTATGATGGCTGAGGATGTGATACTCTATTTTAAACTCGTAAAAATTAAGGTCACTTTGAGACCTTAATTTGTAAATAGGGTTCTCACGATCCATCAGTCTGGACTGATGTATTGATTCAATAATCAACAATATATCATCGATGCAAAGTGAAAACATCGATCCATATCATTTTTAAGATGCACCTTTATTTTGAAAATCCCACGGCACATCTGTGTCTCCGCTTCTGACTAAGTGGAAAAAGGTGGGTCAACAGACAAAGTACATACAATGTGCAAACAATGATAAAACTCAATTAACCTGGCCAGGCACCTAAAAAAGAATCGACTCACATGCTAGCATTATGTGTCAGATGTGACTCGACAGTGTTGTCGAGAACAACGGTTTTCGTGAGTTACTGAATATACTGAATACTGAATCTGGAGCCGAAAGATGCAATCCCATTGAGACAGCACTTGAGTGAAACTTGCATACTGAGTCGGTATAATCAAGTTAAAGATGAGATTAAACGTGAATTAATGAATGCAGAACAAGTTGTTATCACTACAGATGGATGAACGTCATGTACAACAGAAAACTATGTAACTGTGACCTGTCATCATATTGACACTGACGGACAAATGAAGAATTATGTTCTTCAGACACGTATTTTGAATGATGCACAAACAGGAACAAATCTTGGGACCATTTTGAAAGAATCATGTTGGGAGTGGAACATATGCAACAAAAAATCTATGCTTGTAGCTGATAATGGCAGCAACATGTCTGTAGCTGTAGAAGCAAATCTATCACCACACATAAAATGCTTCAGACATTGTATAAACTTGGCCACACATAAAGGCCTGAAATGTGCGGGTGCAGCATGTCTTTTGGGCGGAGTGAGACGGGTCGTGTCATTTTTCCACTGTAGCACTGTAGCAAACGCAGTTTTGAAAGAAAAGCAGAAATTGCTTGGACACAAACTTAAACAAGACATGATCACAAGCTGGAACTGTTCGAGTAACAAACTGAAGCAGTTTTTGGAGCAACAAGCTGCAGTGCGTGCTTTACTCCTAGACAGAAAACTAAGTAAAAGCACAAATGACATGCATACCTTCAACAAAAATGACATCACTGCAGCTGAAGACTATGTTAAACTACTCGGACCAGTGAAGTCATCAGCCCACTTTGCCTGTCACTGCACCACTTAAAGCTAAATTGTTGGAGCATTTCAGTGTCTCAGAGGAAGACTCCACATTGGTAATAGAGGTAAAGCAGACTATGGCCAGGGAGCTTGAACAGTAGTATTTGGACATGCAGAAACTCCTGCATAGAGCATTTGCCTTAGTTCCAAGGTTCAAGAAGCTGCCATTTATAAGTGGGGAGGAGAGAGATTCAACTTTCCAGTGTCTCATATGTGATGCTGCAGAGCTGTATGACCGGAAAATAAGATTATATTTTTTTGTCTGATTGTAGTAATATTTTAGAAATGCAGTCAAACACTATTCATGAATATGTTCATTACTTCTTTTAGTTAGTGTTGTACAATAGCAAATGGAAATGTTATTGTGTGTTTTAATCATCTACAGAACGACACAGTCGCATAGGTTGAGAATACACCTACTCACTCACCTGGTGACCAGGGTCTGCGTCACTGAACAAGGTGTGTGTACAGTTGTTTTCTTTTTTGTGGACAATGTTATTCACTCAATGTTATCAACAAGTGAAGGAGTTAATTAATAATCAGCTAACAAGTGTTTGGACTGCATGAAAGAGATATTTTGTCTTCTGAAATAATGAAGTCTTGTTTTCTGTGTCATTTTAGAATATGTTCCCGCTTCCAAGAAGTCAAAGGCACTTGATCTCTTTGGTGACACCTTCTGCACTGTGGACCATAGCCAGACTGTCAAGACCTCCAGAGAGCTAGCCCAAGCTGAAGTTATGTATAAAGCCACT
Source organism: Neoniphon sammara (assembly GCA_900302535.1). Lineage (NCBI taxonomy): Eukaryota > Metazoa > Chordata > Actinopteri > Holocentriformes > Holocentridae > Neoniphon > Neoniphon sammara. The sequence continues at coordinate 21,802 of OMKZ01042464.1, forward strand.
GCACCTTTGATCTTGGGAGGTAATGTGAAAGTGTTGGAAAAGTCAACAGACTGAGCTTTCTCTCCTGGCAAACCTTGCCAAAACATCTTTGCATTCCTGGTACTGGTGTACCTTCTGAGTGATGACTGCAGGTGATACTGTCTATTCAGAATGCAGCGTTTTGTCAATCTTTTATTTTTATTTTTTGGAAGAAAAACTTCTCAAAGAAGAACACTGAAAGACATGCTTAACTGTTGTAGAGATCCCATACTAAGCCATGAAACAAGCAGCCAATGAGCAGCCATCAAACTATGGATGATTCCATGCAAGGGACTTTTTATTTGTAGAACATGCACTCAGAACGTGGAATTGTTCACATTTGCTTTGTTCTAACAACTGAAATTTCTTATTTTGTTTTGGATCAGAAAAATTTATATCCCAATGTGTAGTGGATAGGTGTAGTATGGATAGGGGTGGCATGGCTCAGGAGGTAGAGCGGGTCATCCAGTAATCGGAAGGTTCCTGGTTTGATCTCCGGCTCCTCTGGAGAGTGCATCGAAGTGTCCTTGAGCAAGACACTGAACCCTAACTGCTCCTGATGAGCAGGTTGGCACCTCTGCCATTAGTGCATGAATGGTTGTGTGAAAGGGTGAATGTGAGGCATACATTGTAAAGCACTTTGAATGGTCAGTTGACTAGAAAAACGATATATAAATGCAGTCTACTTACCATTTTACCATACCTAAGAAGACTGTACTGCATTTGCACTTAAAAGTACAGGTTAAGTAGTGATGTTGGTTAGTACTTAGTTCTTGATGTTTATGTTTTATTAAACAATAGCAAGGTCATTTGTGTTTTTTTGTTTACAGTAAATTTAGTCTATTGTCATTTAAAACATAGGTCTGGTCCGGTATGCCTACATGGCCGGAATTCTGGAATATTAACAGCCAAATTGGCCATAAGAAAAAAGTCTAGCATAAACCCTGACTGGCATGACAATTCCATGCAAGGTAGGCAGGGTTAACAAACTTAACATTCATTTTAATTGGGTGTATGTCAGAAGTGGTCTACCAGCTTGGGTTTTGTAGCACACCCAATGTGTATTGCACAGACAGTGTCAAGTGAGGTGTGGGGGGGTATTCCAAAAACTTGAACTTATTTTAATACAGAAGCATAAGAATGGCATCCGATAACAGAGTGAAGCCAAAGAGAATGGAGAATGTACACATACACCATTTATGTAAAAATAAATGAATAAATAAAAACAAAATCCTCAGCCAGGGATTTTTAGGGATTTACAAATTCACAGCCCAGATTCTGAAGCCCAGCATATTTTCTCATTGGGCCCTTACTTCTGGAACCGTTGACTGACCAGTGATGACGTACCCTATATAGTTACCAGTGCAGCAGGTGCAGTGTGATATTGTTTATACAGATTTTATAGATATTGACCAGTCCCATTCTCAGGTGAGCAACCACATTACACCAAAACACCCTGCTATCCCTCCTGACCTGTTTCTTGTGGGGGGTGACAGGAGTGTAGGGATTGGGCCCCAAGGCCATACCCAGCAGCCAATCAGAATATGGAACATTCTTCTCCACTGTCGTCCTGAACTTCGGGTCCCATTTAGCGTAGAGCACTGTGCCTCCAATGCCACCACCTAATGTCACCAAGCCCGCTGCAACCACCTTACCAGCACCACTGTGGAGGAATGGAGGGAGAATTAGAATTGAACTGAAATATGAGAATTGAAAATATATTTTAGCTCAATTGTATACTTGATTTGATAATTAAATACAACTTATTTTCTGTTTATTTGAGCCAGCCTACCAAACTGGAACATAAGTACAATAGATTCATAAACAGTAATTTGAGCAAAAATATTGTTATTGTTAAACTGTTATTTTTAAAGAACGCTAACTGCTGGGAGATCTCAAAAACGGCAGGAGGCTGTTGGGTGCACAATTCAGTGCAG
>OMKZ01042466.1:0-22619 GCA_900302535.1 Neoniphon sammara
ATATATGTGTGTGTGTGTGCGTGTGTGTGCGTGTGTGTGTGTGTGTGTGTGTGTGTGTGTGTATACATACATATATACATTAAAAGTTTTAGGACCCCTATTTTAGATGATGACAAGTGAAATATGGTGCTGCAGCCAGAGGTAGGGGTTTAGGCCACCCATGATAAAAATGCATGGAATCACAGTACTGTATGAGGTCTTAGGTATTAGCGTCCACTGTGTTATATTGTGTGAATAAAAAGTTTCTGGCCACAAGATGGGAGTGTTGGCTGAATTTCTGAAGTGCAGCAGCTGGTGTGTAGTCTTCAGTACAGGACTAGATCCCCATACAAGTAAAATGTAGCCTACATGCTTGACGAGCTTTTATTCTTGGAGGATTAGACCAGTCTCATGAATTGCAAATTGCGCCTGAGCACAAAGAACCGTGCCTACAGCTGCCCATCGGCCATCCTACTGCAATATGCTACTATGACTTAGGAGAGAAAAAGAGTAGACAGAAAATACAGAGTAGAGAGACAATAAATATAGGTTGCATTTCACAAGGTTCAAAACATTGTGCCCAAGAACTTGCATATGTAAATGACATTCATATTCATGACATTCATATTTTGAGTGGCCAAAATTAATCTTACCTATACAGTCTACTTGCATTTCATATATTTCATGACAATTAATATCATCAAAATTATAATAAATATGGTGAACCCATGGTTTACCCAGACAAACTCGGTGATGTATTCTGAATAACCTCAGTTACTAGCCTACTTCTTCGTCACATGTGAAGTGCCGGTACAAGCTTCAGAGAATTTACAATACTAGCACATATTTACACATGCTAACATTTTCTTCTCGCTTTCACTTCGATAGTATATTCGGATAAGTAATTCTCTAATTTATCACAGGGGTCTGTTATCAGAATTCATTATTTCTTAAGTAACGGAACGCAAAACAGTCTTTTTTCTAATTAGAATGCACAGTTTTTAATTAAAGGGTAGTGTGAGTAAAGTTAGGAATAGAACACTCGGCACACTTTGTCATCAATGTAGCGTTCTTTTGCTTCCGATGGGCACGAGCGTTTGTGGTATCCACTGGCAACCGGACCCATGTTCATGAGAACAACAGGTCCACACAACGCTCGCGCACCCATCCCGGCAAGCCTATTTAAAGAACAGAAAACAAAGGAGCTCAACGTTATGTGAGGGCTGTTGTTTTGTTTTATCGCGTTGCTGTGTTATTACATTTTTAAAACTTTGCATAGCTGCGGTTTTGTTGTATGAACGGACACTGTGTTGTCTTGGTAGCTCTCAGTCGAGGGCTATTGAATTACAAAAATGAGGCTCAGGTTTTCTGTTTACAGTCCCGGGGAGTTCAATGGCAGAAAATAAATTTACATTGTGACTTGGAAAGATGTTTTCTCGTTGAAATTCAGAGTTATAAAGGCGCGGATTGCGTTTTGTCCTGCTTTACTCGATCTACTAACTATTCTAGCTGGCAACAAAAGCCACAACAGAAACGGGAGCAGGTGAGTGAAATACGGGACAGAGAAGGCAAGTAATCCCCTTCCACAGGGGCTGTCAGGTTGTATTGTTGATCCGGAGAAAGCTACTTAGGCAAACACTGTAGTCATTCCAACAGTAATTGACCCAAGATTTTTCTCACACTTTGGCCATACTGCAACTGTAGCACATTATTCCTAATCAGGTCACGTCCTTAAATTTATGTTGTAACAAATGCACACAATATTCCAATTACTCTTGGCTATTTAATGAAATTTCACCAGTATTTGGTTGTAAAGACTGTATTACAATGCATTAGGTTATTATATGTTTACTTTTTATTAGGGATGCACCAATATAATATATCAGCTTTAAAAAGCAGTATCAGTATTGGTCCACTATTAGTTTTACTATTTGACTGATGACATGATCATGACAAAATGACACGTGTGTGATCTTTTTTCTACTAATGTTTCATTAAAACATTTACATTTCTAAAACATCTTGTTCAAAAATCAATTATCTTAAGACAGGTTTGTCTGAAACGTGTTTTGCACCTGCATTTGTCTCAGGATTCATACAAAAATGCATATGGGTATCTGTAAGTACTGGCCATTATGGGTGGAAAGATACTGGATATTGGTATCAGCCTCAAAAGGCCATCAGTGCATTCCTACTCTTTGTATTATGATCTGCTCACTCATGCAGTGCTTCTCAGTTCAAATGTTGAGACTTGTATTTATATGCTATGTTCAGTGTTGATAACTTCCCTCTTAAAGCTATATCTGAGAATGAAAAAATCCCTTTTATCCTCATATCCCATTCTCTCTTTCAGAGTCAGGTGGCATCCATGTTGACATCACTGTGAATAGCTGGAGAGAGAGAGAGGAGGCCTGCTGCCTGACCATGACTGCTCTCATTCAACCTGGAGCTGGAGTTTCTGAGCTCTGTGAGGATGGAGACAGGCTCCTTGAGGCTGGAGAGCTGGGGAGGGCTACTGCCTTCTACACCTCCGCCTTCAGGACTCATGCTGCTTCAACTGTGTCCCACATGCGAGGCTTGGAGAACTACAGCCTGGCTGGGGTGATCTCCACACTAGAGGCTTGGCTTGATGGTCATGGGGAAATCCAGGCTGCAGAGGGACTGAATAAAGGCCTGGCAGCTGTGTTTCTATCCACACTCAGCCCCAACAACTTCTCAGCCACCATTTTCAAGATGGAGTCTCTCCTTCAGAGTGGCGGGCACAGCTGCCAGGAGATTTTTGCTCGTTGCACAGCTCTTCTCGAAGGGAAGCGAAGCCCTCGTCCAGAAGGTTCGACTCGTGTGGTGTTGGAGCTAACTCGCGCCCTGGCCTGCTTGTTCTCAGAGCCTCATAGTAACAAGGCGCTCAAACTTTACCTCAAAACTTACCAGAATAACAAATCTAAAACTGTCGCGCTGGTCAAGAGCAGACAAGCTCAGCACCTACCCAAAATAGTGAAGGCCTTTTCAGAACAAATATTGCAAATACAACCTTCTCTAATGTCTGACTCTGAGTCTGCATTTACAATAAACAAGGATGATGAATTAGACCTAGAGGCTTATTTTAAACTGATTGAGTTTCTCTTGGCTGTCTCACCAGAGGATAAAGACGTGCAAGAACTTCAGGCAACACATTTCTTTTTGAAGGGCAACTTTGTGGAGAGTGCAGAGGTGTATTCTACTGTCTTACAACAAAGCCATTCTCAACGAAAGACAGGTAGCAGTATAGACAAGTCAATTCAAGAGACACCTGAAAGGAGAGCTAGACTCTTAACTAGTAGAGCAGCTGCCTGCTTCTCAGCAGGTGGGCGAGCTGCAGAGGCATGCAGAGATCTGGGGGAGGCATTTGAGATACACCCTGCCACTGCCCGAATGTATTTTCAGAAACTTTTCACAGATCACAGTACAGGGGGGGCTGCTCGAAATCATCTTCGCCAGCAGGCAGAGAGGGGCCTGTCTGGCTACAAGGAGATGGTCCTTGTCCGTCCAGACCTTCGGTCCACTGAAGGAGTGGAGCTCCTGGATCCTGTGATCACTCAGTTACGGACTCTGTGCCACTTGGAGCCTGATGGGGGAGGCAGAGAGCTGCGGGTTCGGCTGGCCGACTGTCTCCTGCTCCGAGGGGAACACAGAGAGGCCCTGTCTATCTGCAGCCAGCTAGCTGCTGCCCCAGGTAAGCAGAGCTACCAGAATACAGTGCAGGTGCTTCGTGGCTATGCACGTCTTCTCTCTGACGACCATAGGGGGGCGTTAGAGGACTTCCAGGCTGTGATCGAGCACAGTGCTCCCCATCCATCCAGCTGTGTGCGGGCCCTCTGTGGCAGAGGGCTCCTTCGCATGATGAGCGGCTCACATTACCTCACAGCTCTAGACTACGTCACAGCCAGCAGGCTGCAGCCTCAGGACTCAGCGCTGACAGTACGCTGCCTTGTGCCATGGAACTGCCGCGGGCTGCTGTTTACTATTTTACTAGAGCAGGGAAGAGTCATGCTGGAGGGGAGCAGAGAGCACAGATCCAGCTCCAGTCCCAGAGAAAAGTCCCAGGAGCACCAGCAAGGGGAGCAGCTACAGGCCCTGCCAAAGAGAGACAACCACAGAGAAGGGTACAGCATTTTTTTAGGTTCCTTAGTTATAGTTCATCTCATCAAAACTACTAACTGACATTATATATAATGATGTCTCCTACATACTGACATTATATATAATGATATTGGTGTTATCTCATTTGATAGGTTAAATAAATAAATAACTAAATTGATTGGACTTTTATTTTTTCCCCATGTGCATTAGGACACCTGGTGGTGTCCACTCCCTGGCTTTGCTGCTGATGGAGCTCCAGCCTGGTGCCGATGGACCTCAGATATTGGCGGCAGATGCCCTGTACCAACTTGGCCGGGTGGAGGAGGCCTACCGGTTACTGCTGGCCATTGGACCCACCAGCCCCCGGGCGCCCATCCTGGCACGCCTCGCCCTGCTGCAGCTACACAGGGGCTTCCTTTATGACGCCAATCAGGTAGATTTGTGTAGATCAGTGGTAAAATGGGGTGCCAACGGGGGTCTAGGGCATCTTATTATTTAGTTCAAAGAATTAAAAGTGAAAGAATGTCAAGATGATTACTGTTACGTCACATATAGAGTATAGACAGCTATCCAGTTCTGTGCTAAATCATAAAATCACAAAAAAATACTTACCAGATGGATGCCTGTGGGATCATGCCCAACGTGTATCTGTTAGAGGAGCCTCAACATGAAAATGTTTGCGAACCCCTGATGTACAGCAAAGACTTTGCTTTTCAGTCCATAAATCACCTGTCCATCATATGTGAGCAAATTTAAACCTGATAGGTGTTATAGGTGTTTACAAGGCTGGCACATCTTGTTTTGTTTTGTTTTGTTTTGTTTTTTACATTTTACAGTATGTTGTAGCCTGGTTCATCAGCTTGAGCACCAAAAACAAACATGGGAAGATAGTGAAAACACACAGTAACATTACTGGCCAGGCATTACTAACTGACACTGTGGAGAGATTTGAGGTGAAGAAGGCTAAAGCCATTTTCAGCCGTCTAGGTCACGTCCTCAGAGGGCAGTCTGAGCTGATCCTCTCTGGACACCCTTCAAAGGGCCTAAACCCAAGAATAAAAGAGCGAACAAGGACTCATTTATCACCATAAGTAGACTGCTTAATTTGCCCATGAAGTAGCGTCTTGCGCCTGTTTAAGAATTAAATAAAAAGCCACAAGAGGCCAATTTACCGTAATTTTAGAATTGCTAATAGGCATAACCAGACATAATGTTTTATGATGGAAAGTATGCTCAGAACTTCAGTAAACATTTTATTTGTAATAATTAAATAATGATTTTATGCTTATGTTCTGACAAGCAGGGTTCTTGAATAGTAGAAAAACATCATCATTGCTAAGTGGCACATGAGTACCAATATGAGTGGTGATTTAATGATAGTTTTTAAATTGAATTTTGCAGTCACCGGTGTGCATTTTAATGAATCTCATTTCAGTGAGGGGTTTTAATGAGTCTCTGCTGATAAAATTAAATGGCCATTGACCCCTATTGACAAGACCATTGACCATTGCTAAGACTATGATGGCTCATGGTCTTACCAGATGATTTTTGTTTGTATGCAATGAAATGTGATAGTATCTGTTTTTATTATGAATCCTGTCTGCAAACTAGATTTCCATATTAGCACAATAAAGACTTGAATTGATGTGATGTGATCTGCATGGAGTAACAGATTATTACGGTATATTAAACTGAAGAAATGCAATGACAAGACAGTGCTGTGTCAAATAGGTTAATATGTTTTTCTCCTAATCTTATAGCATTTAGACTGATCGATACATATATTCCATTCCTGTATTTTACCCCCAGCTGCTGAAAAAGCTCATCCAGTGTGGAGATACGAGCTGCTTGCGCCCCTTGTTGGCTGTGGCACATCAGAAGGACAGGGCGCTGTTGCAGGGACACTGCCACTCTGCTTCAAAACGCATCTTGGAGGGCACGAAAGAAGAAAGTGTGCTCAGGGAGGCTGTGGCTTATTTCTCCATCGCTATCATGGCCTCTGGTGATTAGACTCTGGTTAATAAGATATTGATGTTTCTTGTTGGTTCGATTCTGGGTGTTAACTGGACGCTTTAGATGTTCAGGTTTTCCCCTTTTTTAATGAATGTGGGTAATAGTGCCATCAGTGCATATCTTGATGTTATCTAGATAGGAGGAATGGTTGGAGGGATCAAGAGTAGGTGGGAAACAAAAGCCTAGGTTAACAATAAACATGTAATCACCATGTAAATTAGCAATAGCCATTTTATACAAGACAGAATGGCTCTGTGGCGACAAATACACAGATAAACTGGGTAATTAGACTGGTGATTACTGCGTATTTCTGTAGCAAAATGGAAACAGCCAATAATATGAGATAATTGGAAATGATCAAAATTGGTATTTTACTAGGTGGTGAGGCAGCAGACTCTTTGTTGGAGAGAGCGAGGTGTTATGCCTTGCTGGGCCAGCGAAAGACAGCCATCTTTGACTTCAGTGCCATTCTCAAAGATCATCCGAATCACATACATGCCCTCTGTGGAAGAGGCTTCACGTATCTCATGCTGAACCAACAAAAGGTATTCTGACTTTATAAAGTTGTAAAAAATATATTGTATTTCAGAGCTTGTATTTTACAGAACTTAGAGAACTAGCTTCAGTCCTCATAAATCAGGTGATATGGGGTTAGTAAACTGCACATTGCACACTCATGTCTACAACCTGATTAGTGGTCACTTTATACCAAAAGATACCAAAGGGATCACAGAGGCAAAATGTCTAATTTTGCCAGTCAAACTTTCTCTGGATGGAGCAATCACTCACCATTTTTAGAAGAAATTTTTTACATTTCACTCTTAACATTGAATTCATGACTTCTTGTGGGCAGAGAAGTGCACAGCACCAGAATTTCATTTGAGTGAACAGATAAAATCTTCAGGATCTCAAGTAGATCTCAGTCTTTTGGATTTAGGCTTGTTACACAACTGTCTTTTTGTATAAAAATCTTGCCTAGTGTGGGATTAAAGGTGATGTACACTAGCCTTTTCAATGTGATAGTCAAACTGCCTTTTTCCCTGCAGGAGTGCACTCACGATATCCTGGCAGCACTTCAGATAAGCAGTGACGTTGTTACCAAAGACATCCTGTCACTCAAGGACAAGGCACGGAAGCTGGTCTGTGATTGGCTGCAGCAGTACTGCCGGGCCAATCTGTCAGAGATCCTGGTTGCTAACGCCGTCCCTTGCCACAAGGAGCAGCTCAGAGAGGCTTTTATTATTGGTGGAGCTCTGATGAGGACAGACTGCAGAGACCCCAGATGGCATCTCCTCTACGTCGACACCCTCTTAGCCAAAGGTGAGATGGGAACCTTGCCAAAAGTTGCTGCTTGAATTCTCAGCATGATCCTTGATGTTACTGGACCAATGGATTGTACAGTATGATGGTAACAAGAGCCACTGTAGTCAGTCCTGTTTATGCACAGTGACCTTGGTTCCTGTTGTCATGATCTTTCTGCTCTAGGTGAGGTTAAGGCAGCAGCCGCTCATCTGAGCCAGGTGTTTGGCCAGGAGCCCAGGGAGGCTATGGCCCAGGCCCGGGTGGGAGTGGTGGAGGCCTGGCAGCAGAACTACCTTGGGGCTGCTCGCAGGCTTAGCAAACTGGCAGAGAGAGATCCCCCCAGTCTGGACTTCTTGCTGACCCTGATGCCTCTGAGTCACCGGAAACGTGCGGCGCAGGTGAGGCTAGGTGTTGGTGTTGTGCCAAAAATGGAATGCCTGCTGTCTGCTGTTTTTTGACCCACTCCTAAATTAATTATATTTGACTGATCTGGGGCCCTACTCTTGTATTTTCTGCAAGCATGAAAGCTGTATTTCCATTACTTCTTCATGAAAGTGTATTTACTGGTAAAAAGGATCAAATTCTTTACAAACAGGGGCCCAGATCAGTCAAATAAAGTTGATTTAAGGTGTGTGAATCCTTGAAGTGTTCGGGAAGGCATTGCGTTGCCCTAAACATTTTCAGAATCGGAGCCATCAACAAAATGATTCCTACTGGCCCTTGGAATTTTTTTTTTTTCTACTATTACCAGCAAATAGGTTTTCCCTCATACCTGCTGACCTGGCTGTGCTAAAATTTGTGCCTACGCTTTTGTTTTTATGGACAAGGAGCAGAATGATATGAAGGAAAACATCATAAACTGTTCAGATCAGAATGAAACGGCAAACTCAATATTGCTAATTTACAGTCTGTGACAATCAAACACAGAAATCCAAGTAATACAGTTCCCCTTGACAGTGCACGAACTTTTATTATTAAATTGGGAATAGACTGCTTAAAGTTAATCCCCAGCTCTGTTAGAAAGCTATGTAATTTCTGTGCTCACTCTTTATTATCCCCTACATTGACAGAGAGCTACGCTCTTCAGTGCTCCTAAGATCCAGAAATCCTTTCTTTGGGACAGATTGTTATTTCACCTGTACAATATAGTGATTTCTTCTCCCCTGTCTCTATTTTTTATTATCAGATTTTAGTCTTCTTAGGCCATTTCTTTTCTATGTTTTATCACCTTGCCAGCTAAACTAAAAACTAACCTAAAGGCTAAAATATAACTGTCATGCTTGAAATTTTTTTTAACAAAATGGCATTGACACCTACATCAGTTTCTGTTCCCATGGTTGCTGTGATTACTAAATTTTTATAACTGCAAAATGAACACAATACATCACAGTGCTGCTGTCTTTATGAGTTATTCGATACACAAGGTAGGAGATCCTCTCCCATCTGATGAATGTGTCTTATGCTTAGCATCAACAAGGTTAGAAAAGATGTTAAAATACATGCTATATGATGATTTTAGGGAGAACTTATGAGAGAATATTAATGAGCAATCTTAAGACAGTACTTACACGATATGGCAACACCATTACTTCACTAATGTACTGTGGGTATAGGACAGTGGTTTCCAAACATTTTCATGTTCTGGACCCCCAAGTTAACTTTCATTAAGCCACAGATCCCAATTTGAAGTGATTTTGCTCTTGGGACCCTCAGATGAGAAGATATATTGGTTTGTGTTACGTATTAAATTGTTTAATTGTCTTGATACTTAAACATTGACAAATAGATTGAGAATTTGTATTTGAGTCTTTATACATATGTGAATTGTGTATGAATTGTATTGCATGTATCCACTGTAACAGGCAGCAGCTCAAGAGGCCAGCGCTGTGTCATCAAGTGGCCACTGGGATCAGGCCCTTACCCTCCTCACGTTGGGAGTGCAAGCAACGGGAAATCACAGACTGCAGTACCTCCGTCAGCGGGCTGCCTGCCTCGCCCAGCTGGGCTTACATGAGCGAGCCATAGCCGACCTAGACCGAGTAATCCAGAACCACGACAGGCCCGATTCCAGCCGCCCAGATGACCCCCAAGTCTGTGCTGAGGACTTGTGTCGACGAGGCCGCAGCCTGGTGCTGTGCTCCAGAGAGGGGCCGGCTCTGGAGGACTTTACACGAGCCCTGGAGCTCCACAGGAGCCAAGCCATTCAGTGTGTGGAGGCCAGTCTGGGAAGGCTGCGTCTGGCTGAGTGCTACCTGCGGGGGGCGCTACAGCACTATGGGGAGCAGCAGCTCAGTAAGGCCTGGAGACTGATCGAATGCGGCCTGGCTGTGGACAGCGAGAATGCAGAGCTACGCAGGCTCAGGGCAAAGGTCAAACGTGAAGTTGCCAGTCCCTGCACTGTCAACTAGTGATTATATTCAGAGTATTGCAAAAGTTCTCCAACTTGGCTTGCTTAATGTAGCCATACCAGTGCCTATTCCTGAAGATATCATCATACTGAAGAAGGACTCTCCAAATCATGGAGGGGTCACTGAAAGTTTTCTGAAGCATCTTTTCATAGGTCATTTGAATAGAAAGTGATGCTCGGTATTCAGGATTTAAATGATGTCTTCCAAGTCCAAATGAAGTTAACAGTATTCTTTGTCATGGTATTCTGTATCTTAATAATCACAGTACTACAGTATGTTTTATATTGGAAAAATATTCTGAATAGCAGAGATGATCAATTGAATTTTTATGTTTATTACTGCTTATGTTATCAACCAGATCACTTCTACTACAATGATATCTTATACATTCAAAGATTGAAGTTGGCCAGTGGATGTCTTTTTTGTTTTAAATGAAACAAACAAAAGGTATACTATTATCATGGAGATGGAAACAAACCATGATGGTTATATTACAGGATATGAAGGATGTAATGCCACATGAAAATAATTTAATGATTTAATTTAGTAACTTAATCCAAATCATCACACCTAGATTAAATATATTAAAAAGTGCCTAGTGTGCAGGTTTTATGCTCCCAAAGAGGAGGAGGCAAACTTTTCTTTAATCTAATATCCATTAGAGCAAACACAAGTCACTTCAGTCAGCATAAAAACAAAGTAGTATAAATAAATAAACACTGAAATTAAGTCTTTATGATTGACATTAAAAGGCCTCTATTTTAAACACAATAATAATATATGCACATTTGTACTCTTCTCAATGCACTTGAAGGATTGTCTGATTGAAAATAACAGGCAACTTAGGATTAAATGTATATATGTAGTTTGTGTGGAGAATCTACTTGTGCTCTGGTATTATGCAGACACAGTAATGTATTGTGGCTCCATGTTGCCAAAGTAGGATTTCTCCCACTCGCTCATGAGGTCGAAGTGCAGCGGGCGATCACAGAAGGTGCAGGAGGCCGTGGCCGGGCTGTTGAGCAGGAGCCCCGCCTCCTGCCACACCTCCACCAGTTTATCTGTACAGGAAACACAGACACGTCAAGAATGAGCAAATTAAAGCTCCAATAATCAAAATTGCTGAGGATCAATTTAAGTGAGAACTGCTGAGACTCAACTAAAACAAATAAATAAATAAATAAAATAAAGTAGAAAAAACAAAATTTGATGGGTGAGTCTACATGGTACTCATTGTTTGACTGACTCACTGATATATTATGTGCTTATTCCATTTTTTATGTCACCTGAGTCTAAATAGTCCTTATTTTTGGGATTTCATTCAAAGCAGCTTTAAATGTACTCAATGTAATTTTTCTTGTAAACACACATGGTTCTCTTTAAATAGAACATTTCTCACCAAAACACATTGTATGTGTCCTTGAGGCTAAGTAAACATGCTGATACTATTTCATAGCTCAAAAGACATTTACAAAGCCTTATTGTGGAATATTTTGAAAGCTTTTTACATTGGAATGTGTAATATGTCATCCCTATGCTCTCATGTATTTAGTACTTTTAGCCATCATACTCCAAGGATCCACAGTAGGTCACACTAGCAGTAATCTTAATGAAATTAGATTTACCACTGAGTGACCACACTCTTAACATCTCAACAGGATATTGTCATATTTTACTGCACTGCAATCGATGCCAGGAGGCCATTATATGCTTACGAAGCATAAAGAGACACAAAGGACAAATATAAATCACCTCTACCCACCACTGTCCCCACTTAACTTGATTGGATGTCTACCAGAACAACTCATTTCTATGGAGAAACCGCAGATGGGGGTTGCTGGCTACACTCACCCACAAAGTACTCCATCATGGCTGGGTCGTGATGCGGAGAGGGAGCCAGACGCAGCAGCTCCTCACCGCGGGGCACTGTGGGGTAGTTGATGGCCTGGACGTAGATGTTGTGTCTCTCCAGCAGGGTGTCACACACCTTGGTGTTGAGCTCGGCATTGCCCACCTGGGTCATGAACACAAAAAGCAATGTGAGCCATTTGGAGGATGCTTTTATTTCGTATGATAAGTACGTCCACCTTTGGTATTAGTGACCTGAGCTTAGTGCCTTGTTTTACCTACTGAGCTATAGACAGTGGTGCTGATCAAAATGGCTGCTTCTTTTTACATGGCATGTTCAAAATGCTGTTCTGCCAGTTTTAAAATACAGTACAAGTGGGCTATACAGACAAAACATCACAATAACTAATCATGCTTTCATATGATATTGATATGATGATGAAACAAATTGAGGCAAATAACAGTCTATTAAGTCCGGAAAATTGCATCCCTTTACTATAATGCAACCTTTAAGACCAGGAGAAGACAACACTAATGCCATATCACAATTTGACAATATCCAAATTCCCAGATCTAGTCTCATGATATCAGTAGATTAGTGATATATTGCGGAGCCCTGTAATACAATATAAGTTAATGCCTTTAATCTTAGTGGCAAACAGAAAGATAAGGAGCTGTTGAGTGAGATAGTATGGTAGCAAAAGTACTATTTCATACCCGTATAGGGATGATGTGGCTGGGGCAGTTGACCACAGGCAGGCCTTTATCCATGAGCAGCTGCCTCATGTGTTTGACGTTCCTCTGGTGGGCCCGGCGAAGGACTTGTCCCTCGGGGCTCTTCAGCACCCTGACAGACTCCAGGGCCCCAGCCAGCACCATGGGGGGCAGCGCAGTGGTGAAGATGAAGCCGGCTGCGAAGGAGCGCACTGTATCCACCAGGGCGGCGCTGCTGGCGATGTAGCCTCCCACACAGCCAAAGGCTTTGCCTGGAGGAGAAACGGCAGAAGGAGGTACGTGAGGTGAGGAAACTAACAGTTAAAGGCGCACGATGTAAAAATGCATTAAAATGAGAAAACTGTAAACTCAGCTGACAAAAAACAAGGAGTTAGCACATAATTTATCACCAAGTCAGGCTGACAATGACAACCATGTAGACTTAAACGTTTTTCCATATTTTCAAAAAATGGAACAAGGTCTAGCCTACATGGTTCCCACTATTGGCCTGACTCTGATAAATTATGTGGTTATTCCCTGTTTTTTGTCAGTAGAGTCTAAATGGTCCTTACTTCAGTCGGCCCTTAATTTTGCATACTGCACCTTTAACATGCCATGAAATGAACTCCCATCACTTTTACTTCATGGGAAAACAGTGTTTATTTCATAATGATCTCATGCTGCATCAGTAGGCGTAAATAAAAATTTCATTCAATAAAATCTTGACAAATTTTTGACCAACATCCTCCACCCATCCTGTCCTACTTGTGCAGATTTTTTGAATGAATCCTCAGAGCATTATTTTTTTTTTTCGCTGTATTCTGCCATGGCATGCTGTGATTGGTCCACTAAACTGAATCATTAAATTTAAGCATTTAAGATGGTCAAAGTGAGGCATAGGTTACAGATGATTAAGGTAGGCATGGGTAAGATAAAAGCCTAACTCTCCCTCCCTGTGTTGAAGTCCTGCCCCAACACCCTGTTCTAGCTGGAAACACATAAAATCAAGTAAATAAGCAGCCATTTTTTTATACTCTCATTCTGATTGTTAGGAAAATAGTGTCTGCAAAATGTTGGCAAAATTAAAACTTACACAGTGCGTGGTAAAGGTGATTGTTGTAATCCAGGATTAGTTTATACTGGATGTGTACTTGACAGGGACTTAAAACCTTACAGCCAACATGAAGCCACACACAGTTTGAGTTCTCTGGTGAAGGTTTTATCTCTATGACCAGACTGGAAGTAGAGCAAGCGCCCAGCTGATAATACCTCCGCTTCCCTTGACGAGAGCTAGAACTCCCCACTCACCCAACATCAGGGCAGCATCAAGCCTGGAGAGAGTTATTGCTGCTATATCAGCAATATGACTGTGTCAGTTACTGTAATTGGTCAAAAATAGGACCTTGACCAGGGGGAGAGACATTTGGCTTGACCTAATCTATGACAGTTTGAAGTCGTTTGCCTTGCCCTTTCTGCCCTGCCAAAAATCTGCCTTAACAAGTCATTTGGTCTCATATTGAGACTTAAAATTTTGTTTTTCTTAAAACAAGTAAAAAGATCTGCCAGTAGGATGAGATAGTCACATTTTTCCCAATGCCAATTATCAGAATTGTGAACCGAGTGTAATTTTCTCGATACTAGCGGTCTGATCTGCCTTATTCTGCCTTGTTTCAACATATTTGTACGTAAAATTCTGGAAAAAAGTGAACAGAATTTGTGGAATGAAATTAAACAAGTGGGATTAGACCATCCCACTGGCAGACTTTTTCACTTTTATTAAGAAAAACAAAATTTTAAAACTCAATATGAGCTGAAATTACTTGTTAACATGGACATTTTTTTGCAGTTGGTTGGGAGATCGCGTGTGTGTGTGAGTGTGTGTGTGACTTATGTAAGAGATGGTGCATCACAGTGGAAGTGACTCTTCAGGAGTTAAGGTGTTTCATCATACCTTTCATAACAAAATAGCATTGGATCAAAAGAAAGGCTTTATGTATGTCAACATTTTAGATCAAATAAAGCTAAAGGCTCACCTAAAGTCCCAGAAACAATGTCAATCTTGTGCATAACGTTGTCCCTCTCGCCCACCCCGGCTCCATGGGCTCCATACAGACCCACAGCATGAACCTCATCGACAAACGTCAGCGCTCCATATCGGTGAGCTACATCACACAGCTCCTCCAAAGGACATATGGCACCTGAAAGCCCAGAGGAATAAGATGATATAATTAGCATGATGCAGTGGCAAGTGAACTGTGGAAGTAAATGAGTGCTGTGACTGCCACTATTGTGTAAGGTAGACAAGACAGATGCTTAAACATGCATGAAGAACACCTCTGAATTTGAGTTAGCATCTGTTATTCTAATGAGATACTGAAGAGCATGAAGTCTCTTCCAAATCTACAAATCAGAGAACATTTACATTAAAATGAGTTTGATTTTACCATCTGTTTCAATTTACAAAATATACCCATATCCACAGAAAATCCTAGTAGATCATATTTATTTCAATTCATACTCTATGGAGCTGTGACAAGTGAAATACTGTATCATAAATTTGGTTGGGGTTGAAGGGAAAACTGCTCTCCCCCATGGCAGCAATAATCACAAATAGACTGAATTATTTTAGGTTATAAAAAACTAAAAGTTGGGTTATTCTTTGTCAGCAGTATCTTTGCTCATCATCTTGATTTTTCTGTTGTTTTCATCCAGTTCATATTACTTCTTTTTCTTCTCTCTTTAGAAGTGTTTTGTTGTTCACTTGAAATAATGAGGCAGTAAATACAAGGGTGGGTTGGCTCTGATCAGCCTGTCATCATCATAAGCCAAACAGCCACCAATATAAACAAGTCAATTATACCTTCAGAAAAAGACGCTATACTTATATAACTCATCAGTCTAATACTACTCGCCATGCTTTGTACTATTAATTAATTTTACAAAGATTTATGTCAGCCTAAACTCTCTTCTGCATATTAAAAGATGGGTATGCTGCAAACAAACTAAACCTAAACCCAAAGAACATCTAACCAACCATAAACACAAGTGATGTTTTATCCTACTCACCGTCCATTGAGTGCACGGTCTCAAATGCCACAATTTTGGGTGTCTTGGGGTCAGAGCGGCGCAGCAGCTCTTCCAGGTGCCTGCTGTCATTATGGCGGAAGATAAAGCGCTTGGCTCCGCTGTTCCTGATGCCCTGAATCATCGATGCGTGGTTCCCCGCGTCAGAATAGATCTCACACCCTGCACGCCACAGTGAACACACCATGAAACCGATGGAGACGACTTGCCACACACAACACCCAGATGCTGCCCACTTTTGTGTGAAATCTGAAATGCATCTTTGTCTGGAATATGAGTAGCTTGACAATATCACATCTGAGCATCTAACATGTCACTGACCCACATTTGAAAACAGATTTTTGTAAGGTCAGGCAATGAGGTCTACACTGGATTTTACATGGATGTGCTGGAGGTCTGGCTTGACTTTTGGCTCTGAGGTAAAGGTCAGTTTTTTTTACCTGGCAGCATCTTGGCCAAGGTGAAGAGGGTGGAGTCATTGGCCACGAAGCAGGAGGAGAAAACCAGAGCTGCGTCCTTCTGGTGGAGCTGGGCCAACTCCTCCTCCAGCATCACATGGAAGTTACTGGTACCTGAGATGTTCCTGGTTCCACCTGCTCCTGCACCGTGCCGGTCCACGGCATCTCTGAGGGCGCACAGAATGAAGTCACAAAACATCTCCATATGCCACCCAAAGGTTCACATGTCATGAAAGGAGTCCCATTGGAGTCTTTCTAATTTATTGGTCCTTTCAACTTGGTCCTATGGTTGAGTCTAGACCAGTTGTGTATTTTGTTATTTGATAGGTACAGATAATATTGACAATTGCTATTACAATGTCCGATGTTTATTGATGCTTATTTCCAACACTAATTACTTGATGGGCAATAAAAATCCAGTTGAACAATCCAGACAGTCAAAATTTGGATTATTCCAAGTTTAGAAATAATTTGATAGTAGCAGTGGCCACACCAATGAAAAGTAAACCATATAATAAGTAAACATTACATTATTACATGGTTATAATTTACATTTTCCTTTTGTTTTCTTAGTTGGGGCCATGAGTATAAATTTGGCCTGACTTCAACATGGACTCACTTACAGAAAAATGTGCAAGATCTGAGATTTGTATCAGGCTTTCTGAAAAGCAATTCCAAATAATTCCACCTTTGACTGAGAACAAAGTTTGACCAAAGGAAGTTCTTCAATAAGGCAGTCTCCTGAGACTCCTTTGTGTCTTCATATTTTTATACTTAAGTCTAGATGCAAATTATTCAAATACAGGAAGGGCCGAGGCCTGAAGACATTGAAAAATGAGTCTAAGCTTTGTATATTTAATAAAATTGTCCAAACTAAGGAGATTATTTTCAGTGAAATAATGTTTTTAGCCGCTGTGGAAGTAGGTCACCAGTCAGCCAAGGATGAAAGTGTCTCATATTCAGAAAGTATTTGCCAGACAATGACAACCAAACTGGAAACAAATTGAGCCCTAAAGGTACATCTAATACCCAAATATAAAGAGAGCAGTGGCTGAAGTCATCGTTAGGTTTGTTTTTTTTCTCATTTTACCTGATACCCTTGAGGACATTGGGGTGCCGACTCATCCCCAGATAGTCATTGCTGCACCAGACAGACACCTGGGAGCCCTCCCTCCCCGAAACAGAGTAATCCTCAGCAAAAGGGAAGACTTCGGCACTCCGGTTCACTGTCTTGAAGACGCGGTAAGTGTGGTCCTTCTTCTTCTCAGCAATCTTCTCAAGGAAGAAGCCGTCGTAGTCGTAGCTGGGGCATACTGCAGGGATGGAAATGCAGCAATGATATATTCATTTCAAGTTGAGATTAGTAAAAGCAATGTGTTTTTTTTTATTTGAAATCAAAAACTACCCAAATACACAAATATGGAAAATGAATGGCTGTACTTAATGAAAGTTATTCTTAATTAAAGTTATATTTGAGGGTTGCAGCCCATGTTAGTGCTCTAAACTCACACATGTTGTCTTTGAGGAAATGGGTGACAGCCTTGACTTGAGGTGATGCTGGGAGGATCGAATTCTTTAGATCCTTCAGCAGAGAAGTAATCAGACCTGTGAAAGAGGAGAGACGGCACATGGATGTGACTGCTGCACTATTTTTTAATTTTGTCTATCCTGGACCTTTGTTTTCCATTAGATGTTAGGAACATTGCAAAACCTCTCAGTTTCAACAAGTAATTCAGTCTTGTGCTAAAATCTTGTATTTCATTAAACAATTGGGGAAAAAATCTGCCAGTGGGATGAGATAATCCCACTTGTTTCCAATGCAGTTTCACTTGTTTCTCTGGGAGCAAGTATAAATATGTTGAAACAAAGCAGAATAAGGCAGATCAGCCCACTAGCATCAAGAAAATGTCACTTGATTCCAGAAAGTTCTGGAACCAAGTTGATTAGCATTGGAAACAAGTGAGATTATCTCATCCAAAGCAGATTTTCACTTTTTAACACTGAAGATGAGATTAAATGACTTGTTAAATGAAGATTTTTTGCAATGGACAAATTTTGAGGGTTTTACAGCTCTTTATTTGTTTATTCATCATGATGTCAAGATAAGCGTGTTTTGTGTTTATGCCCACCTGACTTGGGCTGTGCTTTGACATCCTCCTGGACCTCAGGGCTGGCTCGGACCACCCCAATCTGAGAACTGACGAAGGGACAGCCCTTTGACACAGACACCGCCACCTGAGTGGCAGACTGAGCAAACTGTCTCTTTTGCTCCACCGTCGGAGGCCGGTGGCTTGGTGAGGCATCCAGTTTGGTCTCTAGAGAAGCCAGACCGCCAACACTGACCTGGCGAGCGATGATGGGGCATTGGTTGGCCAGAGACAGCAAGGCGGCCCCGGTTCTCCTCAGAGCTGGCTTTGGGGCCGACTTCAGGAAGGGGCAGTGGTGAAGGAAGGCAGCCATGGTGGCTAAGCTGTTCCTACTCTGGGTCACCAAGATGAGAGAATAATTTGGTTTTATAAAACTGCAAAGCCTGTCTCACTTTGTGCAGTATATTTGTAAAAGTACAAAAAGAAGGAGCCCTGAAAAAGAGAACTGCCACGTCACAGCCGCAACCCATTTTCCTTCAAAACTTTTTAATTCCTAGAAACTTTCATAGAAAAGCTAATAGTTCATCCCTATAGCGCAGTCAGGCTACCCAAATTTAAAATGAAGTGTATGGGGGTATGATTGCGGGTAAGATTGAATTTCATAAAACCAAAATCCCATTATAGCTTATGAAGCTGGAACCGTTTGGAGGTGCTATGAGCAGTGCAGCCCGGCTGTTGGGTTTTGCTGCAGAGAGCAGTAGGTGTCTCCTCAGGGTGCGGCAGGTTGCTGCTGCTTATCTTCACTCTGCAGGCACATAAGTGTGACTCTGACAGAGACGTCATTGGCTCAGCCTGATTACTGCAGTAGGCTATTAAATAATCCTCTATAAAAGACAACGTGAATGCATTTAATTCCATCGATTAACAACCAAGAGACTATTATTTCCCATTTCTTCGCTGTTAAAAGTTTCATGCATTTTCTCAGTCTAGTAAGACACAGGGTTTAATGTTGGCTATAATCATTAGCTGGAAGTAGAGCATTAAGGATTGCCCCACAAAATAAAGACAAAACACTAACTGATGCAGATTTGTATTTGTTTGCCTGATGAGCGTTTCCATGTGCAGTTTAGTTTACAAACACAGACCTGCTGTATCATATCCCTGTCATATGGGTCAGATGGTCAACAGATAAAGCTTTTCTCAGGATCAGAGGCTTTTTCTTGTGGTTAGAGGTTATCTTAAAGATGCTCCTGCCAGTGGCTTTTAACACGAACAGTACAACAAAAAAAATATTATCTCTCTCTCTCTCTCTCCCTCTCTCTCTTTCTCTGTCTCTTGTTCCTTTTTTTTTGTTAAATGAATTTATAGATTTTTTTTTATCAATGACACACAACAGACTACATAGTCAGTAAGTTAATTAGTATTGCCTTTCCTCAATGATTGTCAACAAGACATTTACACTTTGTGAGCATGAGATCTTTTTTTCACAAAACAAATCATTAAAGCCTAAATAAACATGACAATAACAACATGAATACCTGCTACTAGTACTATTACAACTATTACTACTACTACTAATAATAGTACTATTACAATTACCACTACTACAACAAGGCCTACTTATCCAGTACAGCAACAATAACAAATACTACCATAATGTTACTACTTCTACTGTAATATAAAAATACAAAAATACAGTTATAGCCCAAATTGAAAGCATTTAAGAGGAATTCTGGGATCTCACCTGTTGACCTGCACTGAGGACGAACTTCAAAACAGCACGTAGACAGAGGGTCAGAAACTGTCACAACTTAATGGAGAGATGTTTAAGAGCATTATGCAATCTTCTCCACTCCCACCCTTAAGAGACGTCACAGGGTTCAGACAGCTTCGGGGGGCCAACCAGGGTGTGTGTGTGTATGTGTGTGTGTGTGTTTGTGTGTGTAGGTTGGGGTATGGGAGATGCTGATTAAGGCTCCTTCACTGTTATGCTACAACAGTGTTCGAAAGTCTGAGTTCATTACTAAGAACTCCTTTGTTTCTTCATGTACCAAAAAAAAAGAAAAAGAAAAAAAAGAAGGCACAATAAAATTTTAATAAAATATTTTTCAAACAAGATAGTATATTTGTTTACTAATGCATTTTTTTTAAAGTACATTAATATTTATTGAAAGTCAAAATGGTATGTCCAACATTTGCCTTAATCACAGCTTGCACTCTGCACAGCTTGTCTGGCATTACATGATTTTTTTTCTTTGCACAATTTGAGAATCCACATTATTCTAGTTCTCTTTTAGAGCATCCCAGAGAGAGTCTTGTGATGTTACAGTTCACCTTTTTTTTTTTCTTCAAATGTCTCCAAAGATGTTCAGTGGGGTTCAGATCTGTGTAACTGTGGAGGGAAACCTGTGCAAGTCAGCACTCCTTGCTCTCCCTAGGACTTCAAATAGACCTGGTTTAGCTTTGATGCATGTTTTGGGTCCTGATGGAAAACGAGAGGGACAGCCCTGCCTCTGCAGAATTCAAATTCGGATTCAGAAAACTTTATTGATCCCCACAGGGAAATTGCTTTGTTGCAGTTCTAGTGGCTCAACACACAGTTAGAAAGAATTGAGTGGTACTTCCCTTTCCAGCTCAATTTCCCCACAGGAATCAATAAAGTATTCTGAATCTGATTCTGATTTGGTCGATATCAGGTTGCAAGTCACCAACTGTAGAATAGATGAAATATCCACACACCCGAATATTTCTACCAACATATTTGACTGTAGGTTTTATGCAAATTTGTCTTAACCTTTAACATTGTGGCCTCCTCACATAAGCACTTTGATTATGACCAAAGTTTAAATTTTGATTCACCTGCAAAAAAGACTTATTTCTTCTAGACTTCAATAGTGAAATTTTGGTATTATTTGGCCCATGATAAGCATTTATTTTGTTTAATTATTGAAGAAGAAAACTGCTAATTTCTCATTAAGTGACCTTTAGGTGTTTCTCCAGATGTTCTCATATACTTGCTCCTTCACATGGGGTGTGAGGTCACTTGTGCTGCACTGGACAGAAACCACATGCTGATGCATCTTTATTTCATGATAAACGAGACACACATAACCTCATCAAACTAAATGTCACCAACCCATCATGTCATCTTAATTAATAGTGAAAAGTAGAAGCCTAATTAATCAACTTAGCCCGACAGAAGTTTTTACTTGTAGAACTGAAATACAAGGTCACTAACTAATCATTGAATGGCATAGACACATTTGAAGTAGAAATATTAGGAAATATTAAATTAGAGGTATGTTAAAGTGATGGCATCAGATTAGAAGATCAGTATGAAATCCTCACAGGAATCAGATAGGAATATTATAATAATACCATGAGTGATAAAAAAATACCTTAAAGCACTAAGATCAGTATAATACAATATATTTAAAAAAATAATGTGCTTATATGAAGATTATAGTGATACCTATGTGACAGAAAGCATAAGTTCTTAAATTCACAAGTAAGTACTTGTCTCTAGGGGGTTATAATAGTGATAATAAGGATTTTTTATTTTTCTTTTGGGCTAGGACTGCCCCATTCTGACCCTCAGTATTATCTTAATTCATCCATCCCACATACACTAACCCTCTTTATTATTCCCGAAACTTTTTCAGAGTGAGAATAGCCTAATTAATTGTTCAGATAGCAGTCTGTGCCCGTCAGTATGCTCACCAGCAGATGGTGCATTCCTCTGGATTTTATGAATAGCTCCTGGCTGCTGACAGTGTCCGCGTAGAGGCGGAGTTTCTCCCCCTGTCAAGTCAAATCGCATCTCCGTTAACGCGCAGCGGAGAGCAGGCAGCAGCAGCAGGCGGCAGGCAGTGTCCATCCTACGGACAGGAGAGCAACTGGATCACAGGACCACGAAACACCCTTACCGAAGGACAATCTCTCCAGAAAGAGGACAGGATCTCCCAAAAGGCTTAAATTGCATCGAAAATAAGATTTGGCACAATGCTAGCCTGTACAGAGATGATTACCATGTGTCTTCAATCTGCCAAGCACGAACACTTGAGAAAGCAGCAGGAGCTTCAGCAAAACCAAAATCAAGGCATCTCTATTTTTCAGGACGTAAGTATACCTTCGTTTTGGGTGATTAAGGGTCATTGTAACTACCTGCATCCTTATTAATTGATTTAAAATATATTGCTTAAATGCTTTTGTGAATGACTGTTTAATTAAGACCTGTATGTTTGGCTGACGTCCAGCTCTTGGAGGGAAACGTCAGATTTAGCCTGAAAAAGCAATTCATTGCCCTACTCTTTATGAATGGTTCATATGAAGTTAACGCACGTCAGCTCTCTATCCATCCATACCTGCTGAATTACCAGCAACCCTTATGTAAGAAAGGTGAGAGGGTTTGCCCACTAGTGCGTGAATAACACAAAGGGTGCCTAAATACAAGTAATGTGTTTGTACTTTACACAGTAATACAATAGACCTTAATGTTTTGATATATTTTTAAGTGTTTTTTTTTTCTTCGTGTTCTTCTGGCATTTCTCCTTTATTCGACTGTGACGCTGGGGATTGACAGGGGGACGGGGGAGAGGGAGGGGATGG